>JAOTQH010081563.1:0-16603 GCA_025631255.1 Cornus kousa | reverse complement strand
TGTAGGATCACCGTTTCTTCTCTCTGTGCAGGAATTCAGATCAGATCCGGGTTGCGCAGAATCCATCATCAACAGTAAAAATAAAGAAAAATGATTTCTCTAATATATTATCTCTCATGCTTACACTAAATAATTTGTCCAGAAGAGAGAATAAGAAATAAATCAACAAAATTGACTTAAGTCTTGGATTACCATGGCCCAATTAATTAATTATTTTTCCTTGGCTAATGGCCCCGAGTTTTTTTTGTCGGTATGTAAAACAATTGTATAGTCCGTATAGATTAAGAGTAATTTACAATGGAGGGCTAAGAGGCCCAATTACAAAAGTATTTGTAGTAGCCCAGAGGCCCAAGGAACTAGAGACCCACAATGAGCATAACAGGGCTCTAGAGTCTACACCAGCTTGGCATCTCTTGAAAAAATTGTTTCATGATTCAATTGAACCTTGTTACACGTCAAATAAAACAATTTTGGATTGAAAACAAGCTCTTTGTACTAGGAATTTAGGATTTAATCTACGAAGTGCCATTTAATTTCATAAAGTGAAGTCCTTTATTAAAAGTCTAACCACAATTTTTATGATTAATTTCATACAGACTATCATCTCATAAAATATAAAAAGTATCGTGAAAAATGTGGTGTTCCTATTAGAAACAAAGATATATATTTTGAAACTTCACGAATTACCTTGAACTTACCCACTATTGAAAGACTAAAATGAACACACACGACCACATGTTTCATTATTGATGCATTAGAAATCGTACATGTTTTGTATATGGTGTCCCATGGTGGCTATTACACATACAGATTCCAACTCTTAAATTCCTACCCAAAACATATAGCTTCCGAAAAATAGAATCTATAATTTTACATACCCACTCAGCAACCAAAATATCGATCAAACGGTGAGTATTGCGTGTAGAAAATATTAATTATGATCGAAATTAATTTTGTATATTAGCTATATCACATTGCCGTCCATTATGTTGAGTTTGTGACTCAAAATTTTTATGCAGAAAATTAGTTTCTTTTTTCGTTTTGAAAGATTGAAATTTGTAGAGAAAATTGTATCACATTATTTTTATATTTTAGAGTTGTGGTCTAATGGTAACTCCTTATAAGCAAGTTGAGGAATATTTATCCAATAAAGAATTGTATTTTGAAGACTCTATAAATAGATATGAGTGTGAGGGGTTTAGAGTGAGATGATGTAACGAGTTTAAAACTGAGTATTGTGAAAATATGAGTATATGTAATTTCCTAATATATACATATAGCCTTAAAAGAGATGATGAGTGAGTAAGGTTTTGATATGTGGTTGTATACTCTCTTTCTTGATTCATAATAGTGAAATCTTTCTCTCTCACGGATATAACCCTAGAGTTAGGTGAACCGTGCATGTAAAATATTATATTGTGCGTGGATGTGCATGATTGTTATCTTAATATATGCTTGTGTTGATATGATGTGAGATTAAGAAGTAATTTAACTATCAATAACAGTCGATCATTGAGTGGGTTAGAAGGAATTAATTTTTTCCCAACGCGTTATGAGACGTGAATGTATATAATTGTTATTTTCATATATGTTTGTGTTGATATGATGTGAGATTAAAGACTAATTTTACTCTCAACAATAACCGATGGTTGGAGGAAGTTAATTTTTTTGCCTACACGTTATGAGGCATTTCTTGCGCTCATAGTCTTTCTTGAACATGATCTGTTGTTGTAAATTCTGACCCATCTTCCAAAACCGCATGTGCGCGCAATGTGCATACCAACCCGAAGGACAGCTAAGTTTTTGTTGGTTCTATGTGAAATCAAAATTAGTTATTACAAATTGAGTCTCTATATAATAAACCCTAACCTTGGCCACTGCAAGCCCTATGTCATAATGAAGCTATATACTTCATCATTTGTACTGCTGCTGATTATGTTGCTAGTCTTGGTTGCAGCAATACATAGCAGCACTGCTTCACGTGTCGTTCGTGACAAAATTATTGGAAATGGAGATGGAAATGATTCCAAGATAACAAATAATGATGTGCATGGAGCTGGCAACACTCATCATCTGTTGAAGAAGGGAACAATATTACCGGCTCCTTTGCCGGTAATCCCTGAACTCGCTCGGACTACCAAAATTGCTAGGGCTAACAGTTCTGTGTCGCTCCAAGCTCATCCTCCCAATTTCGAACGCGGGATCTAAATCCTCAGCCTTTTATATGAGTCTGTAATAAGTGTCTAGATCGATGCATTGATACATATCATCATGAACAATAATTATATATATTGTGTTTGTGATATATACTCTTACTAGTACTCTCTGTTTCCGTATCCATATCTTTCTTATGCTATTCTAATTTTAGCTGGAGATTTCAAATTATCAACATTATGGTTATTAGTATTAATTTAACTGGTTCTGTAATGTACCTTGTCACCGCCCAGAGAGTACTAAAATGAGCATAACCATCATTGTTAGATTTTAATTATTCCCCAAGAGGTAATGGTGTAAGGTGGGTCTAGTTGTATTGGATTGGGCTGATACTCTATTTCATTAATGTACCTTGTTCATCACTTCATCAATTATAAATCGCGGGAAAAAAAAATGCACTGGCTTCCACTTTGAGTGAAGAAAACATTAACTATGATTTGATGCCTGACTTCCACTGGGTTATTTACATCATCAACTTGGGACATAGAGTTGGATAATTTCTTTCTTCCTTTAATTGTTGCTTGGCAATGTAAAATGACGCCCTATTCAATCGAAACTTTTTCAAAATTAGAGCTACAAACGAACCGAATCATTCGCGAACTATTTGGGTTGGGCTAGTAAATTATTCTGTTCGAGCTCGGTTTATTTATAAACGAGCCGAGTCTAAACATCAATAGACTCGACTAATTTGTTCATGAACCGTTCACGAACTGAACTTGATAAGGTATTCACAAACATACTCGATTATAATATATATATATATATACACACACACACACATCCAACTATAATATATAATTTTATGTTATGAAGGCTTAGTTCACATGCCCATTAAATTTTTTAATCTTATTTTAAACCTAATTTTATCATTTATTCATTTTAAAACGAAAACAAAACCCATCTGTACAATCAAACCAAGCCCATGTCTTGCCCCTAACACTAATCATCTTTCATTTTTCTAAAATTATCGGTAGCTCAAGCAGTAGTGGCAACACATTTAGCAATATGCTTTCGTTCATGGAATCTTACTTCTCTCTCTCCCTTCTTATATTTTATCATCTCATCGACACATTTATGTATTAATCGTCTTTCATCCAAACTAATTTTTCGTATAAATTTTAGGGTTTACTATTGATCTGCGCATCTCTCAACTTCCATCAAAATCAACTCTAGTAAATATAATTTTCGATCAAATTTATCACTTTTTTTTTTTTCTTTTTCTCTCAAACTTCTTTCTTTTTATTGCTGCAAATCTATTTCTTTCTCAAATTTATTTTTTTTTGTTCCAGTTCTATTAGATGCGGAGTACTACCAAAAAAATATATATATTTAAACGAGCTATCGAGCTCGGTTCGGCTCGAATACACCATTACTTTGCTCGGCTCGGCTCGTTTGCAACCTTATTCAAAATAGTATATTTCTCTCCGTTATAAGCTTCGGGTTCTGTACTGAAAATGGGACTCTGGTGCATTCAGGAATAGTTTAGTTTCTTATTGGCCTGTAATCCAGACAAATTTTATGGATTAAAAGCAAGTTCTTTATATGAGGGTTAATCAAATAAATTTTATTTTAATTAATTTCATAAAAAGTCCTTTGTCACTAAAATGACCACAATCACACGATGAAGCTGATAGGAGTTATTGAACCGTTGAATATGAAAATAAGAACACAGATTAATTTCTTATTTCTGCTATGTATTTAGATATCCGCATTAGAAATGGTAACCTATGGCTATGGTGACACATAATCCAACTCTTACATTCCTACCGCTTTTATTTATCATTTTATGAAATCAAAGTCATAATTTAAAAAAAAAAAATGGAGTTTGAACAAAATATTATCGTGTACATGAAAAAATAAAAAATAAAAAAATAAAATTATTCATTTGCAAAAACTATCTTTACTATTTTCAAGTACCACTTTTGTGCATGTAAATTTCGGAGTACCATTTTTTGTGCAAACCGTGTCATCAAAATGGTTTGCACAAAAAAAATAAATAAATAAAAAATAAAATGATGCTTGCGTGCACAGAAAATGATACATATGTACACAAGATTGGTACATCTCTATTCACACTATTAGTAGTTACATGTACAAAAGTGATATCCAAAAATAGTTAGAATAGTTGAATATATGAACAGTGTTTTCTATGTTAACATTAACATTTGGTCAACTTCATTTTTTCAAAACATCACGACTTTGACTTCATGAAATTAGATTCAAAACTCCATGAGCACGTAATAATCACCTACTTGCGTAACTTCACGTTGCAACGAGAAAATCAATCAATCAATGAAAAATTGCATGAAGAAAATATTAACTATGATTCAAATTAAAGTTGTACATTAGGAATGCAAAAGAATTCATTACCAACTTGCTTGCTAATGCCCTACCCCTATGAGGCATTTCTTGCACTCATAATCTTTGTTGAACATGTTATGTTATACTACTGATTAAACTCACGAGTTCTGGTCATATCTAAATATATGCCACCTTCCAAAATTACCAGCATTGCATGTGAATTTACCAACTCTATGACTCAGTAAAAAATCTACATTAACATGTGCAATGTGCATACCACCAACCTGCCTAAGCTTTTGTTGGTTCTCTGTGAACTCATCACATTTAGAGATCACCAATTGAGCTCATCTCTCTCTATATATAACCTAACCTGTACAAGCTAGAGTGCTCACTAAATTGAGTCACAATGAAGCTACATACTTCATGTGTGCTGCTCATTATGTTGCTAGTCTTGGTTGCAGCAATACATAGCAGCACTGCTTCACGTGTCGTTCATGAAAAAATTATTCAAAGTAATGATACCAAGATAGCAAATGACCATCCAACTGAGGTCGGACTTAATGGAGGGTTCAATTCTTTGGCATATGATTTGTTGAAAAAGAAGAAGAAGCCAAAACCGGCGAAGCCGCCAAAGGGGCAAGGACCACCAGCTCCTCCTGATCCGCCAGAGTCGCCAGACACTGAGGCTAACACCGTGTCGCTCAAAGCTCATCCGCCCAACTTCGAGCGCGGGATCTAAATCCTCAGTCTTAGATAATTCTGTAATAAGTGTTTAGATGCAATGTTATTTATCATGAACATCAATAATTAATAATATATGTTGTGTTCTACTTCTACTTACTCCTCTCTCTTTCTTTTATCTTTCTTATGCATGCTCTTCTAATCTTAACTGGATTTTTCAAATTAATTATCAACATTTATGGTTATTAGTATTAGTTATATATATGTTTACATGTTTTTGTTTAGAAACTTTCTATCTTATTTTAAGTGCTCTTAGAAAAAAAAAAAAAAAAAAAAACTTTTATGGAAGACAAATATATATATGATAGTAACTACTATACTAACTGTTCAATTTAATTTCATGGTGAAACACCTTTTATCAGTAAATTTCAGTAGCAAGCAACTGTTCAAATTTATTATTGAAATTAAAAAATTGGTGATATGGATCATGAACAATGTCACGTTTATATGGACTTTATGCAATTGGAGATATTGGTGACTTTGATGTTAATTTAACAAGTTTTGTAATTCACCTTATCACCATCCAGAGAGTAGTAAAAGGAGCACAACCTACGTTTCATCAATGTTGGGTTTTAATCCTTTCCCAGGAAGTAATTGTGTAATTAACCTAATGCTAAGGTGCATCAAATATGAATGCAAGAATACATAAACCGTGAAAAAATAAATAAATAAATAAATAAAATAAAATAAAATAAAAAGAAAGAAGAAGCTGTACCGGAAAGATTTTCAATTCCCAAATAAAACCCCATATTTTTAGGCACTACTTCGCGACCAAATGATAGAAAACATTAACTATGAGTTGACGCTTGGCTTCCACTGGTTTCTATACATCATCAACAACTTGGATTAGTCAGGTGAAGCCCCGGACAGCGGTTACCCAAAAAAAAAACCTTGGAAATAAAGTTATTTTTTTTCTTAGTAAAAATTGGACATAGAGTTATTTACCCAAAATATTAAAAATAAAAAAATAAATAAAAATCAGGACAGTGGTGTATTAAGAATGCTTTAAATGCTTCAATCATAAGGGATTATTCCTGGCCTTCCTGTTTCCCACATAAGATCCCCTGCCCTCTGGCAATCTATCAAGCAAATTCCTATTTCTATTTCTATTTCCTCTGATACAGCACTTCTTTTGCATGGGAATTTGTACATACTCCCTCTACTGCTGTGCCTTAACACCATCTCCTCTTGTTTCTTCTGTCTTGTTCGATCTCCGATGTAGCTTTGCCTTCCATTTTAGATTTTTTTATTTTTATTTTCCTTTGACAATGGTGGTGTCGGGCCTCTTAAAGCATCCCATAATTCACCACGGGACACATGCAATTCCCTTTTCACATGTACCAGACAATTACTGGAAAAAATCCCTAGGCTAGCCCCAAGGGGCCGGATGCTAACTCCCGAATTCCATGATGTGACCTTCCATTCCTGGTTGAACACCACATGAGAATGGGCATTATCTTCTCTGCCAATTGCACCTTCCACATCCAATATTGAGAGTCATGGTCATCTCTTTTTCAACTCTCCAATTTTTTTTATTTTTTTATTTTCTGTTAAAATAAGGACGGTCTTGAGTAACAAATGTGGATATATCCTAGAGTTCTTTTTACACCTCGAATGGTTGGATATCAGGGCAGACTCAGCTTTTAAAGGGAAAGAAGTATTGGTTCTTTTCCCCATCATCTATCACATTTTGAGGGAAAGAAGTAGCAGGCAATTTTTTAATGATTACAAGGATTTATGTATATTTTTTTTATTATTAGCATCACCGATAGCTCTGTGAGGCATGGATTGTTTTACCTCAACCGCCATATTGGCAATGCTATTAAAAGGCAAATTCAAGGCTTCTGTCACTTAATTGCATGCCTGATAATTCTATCTTCTCTTACTTCTTATTTGATGGCTCTGTCTCTCTGTCGTTTTCATTTAGGAGTGGTTTTTTTTTTTGGGTAAGTACCTAGGAGTGGTTTTGGTTTCTTTACACAGGTTCTTGTTTTCCCCTTCCCCCCCCCCCCCCCCCCCCCAAAAAAAAAAAAAAAAAATTTCAATGCACAATGTCATTCTACTGAACATAGCTTAGTCTGGGGCATGCCTCTTGAAACTTTGTAGAGTTCTTTTTTGTAAATAAAATCCTTGCTTAACGAAAAATAGTAATAATAATAAACTATAATTTAAATGTGCATTAGGAATGCATGTAAGAGAATTACCAACCACCTACTCAGCAAAATAAAAATAAAAATAAAAAATTTAAGTAAAAAATAAAAATTCCCCAACCACCTTGGCTTCAATGGTATGATGTACGTTATGGTAGTTAATCTCAGTTCTGGCCATGACTTTCTTTTCAGCTCATACTTAAATACCGAACTTCTCAGCTAATTACTGATCAATACCAAGTTCATCTCTTCATGCATGTATCGATATCTTACAACATGCTATCTTCGAGTACTACCTAGCATTGCATGTGCATCACCCACTCTAAATTAATTTACATTTGCATGTTCAATGCACATAACCCAAATTTAAGTAGTTTTTTGTTATTTATGTGAAGTCAGAGTTAATTAGGAATTACCGAATATCTATATATACCCTAACCTGACTCACTGCACTACTCAGACTAGCTACCTTTCCTATGCTACAATAACAAAATTAACCTGTTGGGGAGAGCTTCTTAATTGAAGTCACAATGAAGCTATATGTTTCATTTGTCGTGCTCATTTTGTTGCTCTTGGTTGCAATACATAGCAGCACTGCTTCATTTGGCCCTGAAAATTATGAAAATGGATATGACCTGTTGGAACTGAGGCAAAGACCAGTGCGGCCGCCGCAACCGAGGAGGACACCCTGTTTGCGCCCCAAGATGTGTGGGCCACCAAGGAACGGGACGCCACCACCAGTACTTCCTCCCGATGCAGACACCTCACCAGGCCCTGACAACAGTACGGCGGCTGGAATTCTTAGCGTCATCACTAGGCCCCCTCCGGTCGATTAAAAAGCTTTAGACATAATAAGTGTTGGTAACTATAAGACTTAAGTAATAATAAGTACTTTAAGTCTAATGACAATAATGGGCCACAATAATATTTGAAATAATATCTAGTTTTACTCCTTACTCTCTGTGTACTTTCTTACGCTTTTTTTTAAGTTGGCAAGTAAACTTCATTTAGTTATTATACTCCTTATTCTTGTATACCACTCACCTCTCTCTAACGGCCTATAAATATCATCCTTAAGTATGGTTCATTATTCAAATCAATAAATAGTTTCATTACTTTAACATGGTATTAGAGCTATGGTTTTTAAACCTTCTCCTTTTCATTCAAAGCCATTCAGTTCATCCCGCAGGCACACTTCTTGGTAGCCTTCTCATCGCCATTCAAGAACTTCATAAACTATCCCTTCCATGATAACTTTTACCACGCCATCAGCCAGGTAAGCTTATCCACATAAGCTAACACTGCTAATGTGCCTAACAACGCATCAGAAGCTCTGATCCTGCGCCCTTTTCAGCCTATAACTCTTTCCAAGGCTAACAGTTGTGTCCATTTTTGGTGAGCCTGAGCCCCCTAACTGCAACCGGTGGGAAATAAATCCTGAGGCTTAGTATTTAATAAGTGTTTAGATCTAATGATGTTATCATGAACAGCAATAATATAGTGTCATAATATTTACTTCTACTACTCACTCTTTCTTTATCTTTCTTATGCTCTTCTAATTTTAGTGCGAGATTTCAAATTATGAACATTTATGGCTATTAGTATAATTAGATAAATTTATACATGTTATTTAGAAATTTTCTACATAATTTAAAATGCTCTATGTCGAAATATATAGAAAAAATGTCATATCTTATAGTAGTACTTACTCTCATGCATGCACGGACCTAGTATGTAGGCAGCAGGGGCAATTACCCCCACTGAATTTTTTATTTTTTTAGTATTATATAGTTTTGATTTTTACTTTTTTTTTAATAGCATATTTATAGAATTTCAATATTAAGCAGCCCCCTCCCCCCCAAAAAAAATAAATAAATAAATAAATTCTTAGGTCAGTCCCTGATCACATGAATTCTGGCCATACCTTATATGTCATTTTATAATACTACCTAGCATTGCATTGCATTGCATGTGCATATATCGACCACTATAGCTTAGTTAATACTAAGTTAATCTACATTTACATGTGCAATGTACGTGCATACCAACCCAGCTAAGTTTTTCTTGGTTCTGTATGAAATCACAATTAAAGATTACAAATTGAGTCTGTATATATACCCTAGCCTTGGTCACTGCCCTACTATAACAAAACCTGTACAAGGAAGCTTATTAAACTGATTAAGTCATAATGAAGCTATAGACTTCATTTGTACTGCTCATTTTGTTGCTAGTCTTGGTTGCAATTCATAGCAGCACTGCTTCATTTGCTCCTGACAATATTGGAAATACTTCCAAGATAACAAATGACCATCCAACAGAGGTTGGACATGGAGGGTTTAATACTTCTGCATATGATCTGTTGAAAAAGAAAAAACCGAAGCCGCCAAAGAGGTCAATACCAACTGTTCCAGAGCCACCAGACCCTGATACCCCTGTTGCTACAATTTGTGAAGCTAACACTCTTTCTGAGGCTAATACGGTGTCCCTTCCTGGTGCGCCTTGGCCCCCTACAGCGCCCAGAAATAAATCTTGAGAGTCTATAATAAATGTTTAGATCACATGATATTATCATGAACTACAATAATGTTGTGTTATAATATCTACTTCTACTCCTCACTCTTTATGTATCTTTCTTATGCTCTTCTAATTTTAGGTAGAGAATATATTGAAATTATCAGCATTTATGGTAATGTACTAAATATGTTTACGTGATATTGTTTAAAAACTTTCTATCTAATTTAAAGTGATCTAGCTTGAAATACATAGAAAAAATACTATAGAAGACGGATATAATATGGCCAATAACTTCTATACTTACTGCTCCATTTAAATTCATAAAGTGAAATCCTTTATTTGTTTTTTGTTTTTTTTTTTTTTGATAAGTCATAAAGTGAAATCCTTTTATCAGTAAATTTCAGTACCAACTGTTCAATTTTATTTTTGAAATCTGGGGTGCAAAGATAGAGTAATGGAAGAGTTTATTATCTTACAAAAATTAGCAGGACCCTAATTCCATGGTTCTCCTTTCAAATCACGTGGTTTATCTATACAATTTAAGATGAGATTGGATGAATACATTAAAAAATTTGGCGATATGCATCATGAATAATTTTTCACGAACAATAAATCGATATATCATATAAGGACTTTATGCCATTGGAGAATGGAGATATTGGTGCTTGTGATGTTAATTTAACAAGCTCCGCAATTCATCTTATCACTACCCAAATTACTTTTTCTGATTCCTCTGATACAATCACATTTGGACCGACACTTCGAGAAAATATGCAAAACCCCAGGTAGTTTGACATGTGAAATCTCAATGAAAACTTTTTATTTCTCTTGAAAACTTCCAACTTCTTTATTACCAAGAAAAATAAAGAGTTTTCGTTGAGAGGGGTATTACATGTCGAGTACACTAGGGTATTGTATACTTTTGTGAAAGGATTCTGCCTTGAGAATTTTTTGGCTGGATTATGCCGGGATTAATCGTATGGTCCAGATTCAGCTACGTCATCCTCTTATTCAACTTCAGTAATTGCAATTTTAAATTCAAAATAATATTCATTGGAATGACATGACTAAATCTGAACCGTAAGATTGAGCCCTGTATAGCCGAGTAGAGAGATTCTCAAGGACACAAGGCCGGCCCTGGGCCTAGGCGGCCTAGGGCCTCCAATGTTGTAGTATTTAATAGGTTGGGCCTATTGGGCCATATTTCCCTTTCGTCTTTTCACCGATACCATCTTCTCTTAGTTCTTATTTGATGGCTCTGTCTCTCCGTTGCTTTAGGCTAGGAGTGGTATTGGTTTCTTTATTTTTCTTACCTTCCAATTATGTTTTACGTAGGTTCTGGTTTGAACTATTTTTTCTCCAATTCCAATTTCAAACACACCAATGTCATTCTACCGAATATAGCTTAGTCTCTTCCCTTGACACGTTCATCTGGGGATGCTCCTTGTAACTTTTAGAGTTTGTTTTTGTAAATAAAATTATAACTTAAAGAAAAATAGTAATAATAATGAACTATAATTTAAATGTCTATTAGGAATGCATGTATGAGAATTACCTATCACCTACTCAGCAAAAAAAAAAAAAAAAAAAAATTAGAAGTAAAAAATAAAGAATCACCAGCCTCCTTGGTAGTTAAATCTCAGTTCTGGCCTTGACTTTCTTTTCAGCTCATACTTAAACACACAACTTCTCAGCTAATTACTGATCAATACCAAGTTCATCTCTTCATCCATGTATCAAAATCTTACAACATGCTATCTTCGGGTACTACCTAGCATTGCACGTGCATCACCCACTCTAAATTAATTTACATTTGCAATGCACATAACAACCCAAATTTAATTATTTTTGGTTATTTCTGTGAAGTCAGAGTTAATTAGGAATTACCAAATATCTACATATACCCTAACCTGGCTCACAGCACTACTCACACTAACTACCTTTGCTCTGCTACTATAACATAATTAACCTGTTGGGGAGAGCCCATTGAAGTCACCATAAAGAAATATACTTTATTTGTCCTGCTCATTTTGTTGTTCTTGGTTGTAATACATAGCAGCACTGCTTCATTTGACCCTGAAAATAATAAAAATGGATATGATCTGTTGACCAAAACGAAAGGGCCATCGCTACCGCCACCAAGAGGGAATGGACCCAGGGAGCCACCAGGAAGGTGTGGGCCACCAAAGAAGGGGACACCACCAGGGAAGTCGCCCTGTGGGCCAGCGAAGAAGGGGACGCTACCAGTACCATCTCCCAATGTGGACACCTCACCGGTTGACCCTGACAACCCCTAACAACGGTACGACGGCTGGAATTCTTCACGTCATCCCTAGGCCCCCTCCGATGGATTAAAAAGCTTTCGACAACTAACAGCACTGGTAACTAAAAGGCTTGAGAGTTATGCTTGTAATAATAAGTGTTCAAGTCTAATGACAATAATAAGTCTTATAGTATCTAGTTCTACTCCTTACTCTCTATGTATCCTTTCTCGTGTTCCTTTGCAAGTTGGAGAGTTGACTTTATTTAGTTATTATACCCCTGGCCTATCACCTAGGTTTCTTGTATAGCACTCACCTACCCCTAACTCTCGCATATAAAAACATATCTTCCAAGCATTCTTAAGTTCCAGACAACATAACTTAAAACAACACAAGCCGTCTGTCAAAATGCCACCAAAAACACCATGAAGAACCTTTGCGGCCACATGCCCTCACGTGCCCTCGAAAGATTTTGTCAGTTCATTCGATCTGCCATGTACCACCTGTTAGGGATATTAACTCCCATGAACCCACTCAAAGGTCGATTGTTGTTGAGAGTTAAATCTCCTTCATCACACATAGTCGAAATATCATCACATCACATCAAGACAAGCATATATGGAGATAACAATCATACACATCCACGCGTAACACAATATTTTACATGATTCACCCAACTCTAGGGTTACATCCATAGAAAAGGGATTTCACTATTATGAATAAAGGAAGAGAATATACAACCAGATGTCAAAACCCCACTCACTCACTCATCATCTCTTTTGAGGCTACATCTCTATAATCGGGAATTACATAACTTCTTCCCTCTCCTCACAACACTCACTCTTAAACCCCTTACATCTTTTTCCCCTCACCCCCACACTCAAACCCATCTCTAGTTATAGCTTCAATTACAAATTCCTTGTTGGACAAGAATTCCACAACCTACTTACAATGAGTTAAGCACAACAATTACAGCTCTAAAATAGTAGTCTAATACTCTAATGTGCCACAACTTATTTCCCATATTTTCAACCCTCTTTCCCCAAGTCTTCAATCTTCAAATTCACTCTTCACCCCAGATGGGGTGGTCCAAAAACTTGGACTGGTCCATTTAGGTCAATCTTCCTTTAACTGCAAACTTGACCCCAATTGGACTGGTCCAAAATTTTGGACTGTCCATCTTCTGTAGAAGACTACAGCCACACCAAATTTGAACCACAAAACCCAACATCACCACACTCCTACACGCGCAACAGTTGCCACCACGCTCTCTCATGAGCCGACAGTCACCACCACGCCCCCTCGCGTGCTGGATTCTCACTGAGATATATCAGCAGCCACATCAACTGCACGTCATCCCAAATAACTGGAACTTCTACCCCATCATCTGACACATCAACATAGTGCCATGACATCGGACATGTAAGCTAACACTGCTAATATGCCTAGCACCGAGTCAGAAGCTCTAATCCTTCACCCTTTACCGCCTATAACTCTTTCCAAGGCTAACAATAGGTCCCTTCCTGGTAAGCCCGAGCCGCCTAACCACACCCCGCGGGAAATAAATCCTGAGGCTTAAGTCTGTAATAAGTGTTTGGATCTAATGATATTATCATGAACAGCAATAATGTTTTTTTTTTCTTTTTGCTTGAGGGTTAACCTTGTAATAATAAGTGTTTAAGTCTAATGTCAATAATGGACAGCAATAATATTTGAAATAATATCTACTTCTACTCCTACTCCTTACTCTGTCTGTGTCCCTTTCTTATGCTTTTTTTTAAGTTGGCAAGTAAACTTCATTTAGTTATTATACTCCTTATTCTTTGAATCTTTGTATAGCACTCACCCCTGTTATAATAATATCTACTTTACTACTCACTCTTTCTGTATCTTTCTTATGCTCTTCTAATTTTAGAAGGAGATTTCAAATTATCAGCATTTGTGGTTATTAGTATTAGATATATATTTCCATGTTTTTTTTTTGGGTTAATGGTAAGCTTATATATTTCCATGTTGTTTAGGAACTTTCTATCTAATTTAAAGAGCTTTAGGTGGAAATATGTAGAAAAAAATGCTATAGAAGACAAGTATATGACTACAAGTACTTCTGAACTGACTGTTAAATTTAATTTCATAAAGTGAAATCCTTTTATCAGTTGATATTAGAGAGCGATTACTCACCGACAACTTGAGGGATTGTGAAGAATCAATACGAATCATTCACGACTGGGATTTGCTCGCTCCTTGCCTTAGGCCACCGCCTCGACCACCGGACGCCGGAGACTGAGGCTAGCCTCTGACATCATCGACCACCGAATTTGCATCAGTTGACCTATCCGATTTCACTTTCATTTGACTCTTGTGTGATTTGGGGATGCGGGATGCTCATTATGGGCCTGGACCTTGGTCATATTTTGTTACTTTGGGTTGGGTCGGGTCATCATTATGAAATGTAATGTAGTTTGGGCTTTAAAGCTTAGGCCCGCTGGTTTCTCTTTTGTTCTTTTAAACCAGCTTTCACTGTACACATTACACAGTTACGCACCATATATACAATTTGTTTCAATTTGTTTCACTAAAAATTTGGTGATGCCCCATCAGGAATAATTTTCCATGAGTAATGCCATAATGGGGCATCATCAAATGTTTATGCCGTTGAAGATAAAATAAGCACAATCATACGGTTTCATCATTGTTAAATTTTAATCCTTTTCCGGAGGTAACTCAACTTTTAAAAAATTCATTTTAAAATTGCCCCCTTAACTTTTAAAAATTTATATTTTTGTAGGTATAATTTTTAAAATTTTAAAATTACCCCCTCAAATTTTTTTTTATTGTACCTCCAAACATAATTTCTCGTTCCGCCCCTGCAACAATGGCATTTTGAGTGAAGAAACTATCTACTGTGATTTGATGATTGGCTTCCACTGGGTTATATAGATCAACAACTTGGACATACAGTTATATATACCCAAGAATTAAAAAAATAATAATAATAATACAGGACTTTGGTGTATCCCGGAATGCTTGAGTTGCTTCAATCTTAAGGGATTAATTATTCATGGAATTGGCCTGTAACCCAAATAAGATCCCCCGACATTGCTTCTCTGTGGCAATCTATCAGGAAAAATTCTATTTCTAATTCCTCTTATTGAGTCACATTTAATGGTATTTTCAACACTTCTTGTGCATGGGAATTTGTAAATACTCATCTCCTCTGCTGCTGTGCTTTAGCATCATCTCCTCCGATTTCTTCTTGTCTTGTTCTCCGACCTAGCTTTGTCTTCATTCAAAAGTTGTTTTTTTTTTTTCTTTTTTTTGAACATTAATGGTGGTGTGTTGGTCTTCTTAGAAAACTCTATAATTTATCACCGGTCTCACGTGTACCGACAATAAATAGAAAAAATCTCTGAGGTGACCCCACGGAGATGCCTAATTCCCGACCTCTATAATGTGACCTTCCATTCCAAGTTGAACACTCTAGACCACCTCAGGTCCTCATGGGAACGGGCATCATCTCCTCTGGCACCAGCCACATCCAATATTGAGAGTCATGGCCATCTCTTTTCTCAACTGTCGATCTTCAGTAACAAATGTGGATCCTAAAGTTCTTTTTACACACGGAATGATGGATATCATGGGAAGACTTTGCTTTTAAAGAGAATTGCATGTCTATCTGCTTCTATAAACAATTATTGGTTCTTTTCCCCCATCGTCTATCACATGTTGAGGGAAAGGAGTAGCATGTAATTTTTGAATGATTACAAGGAGAGAGAGAGAGAGAGATATATATATATATATATTGTCATTGATAGCTCTGTGAGGCATGGATTGTTTTCCCCCAAGCAAAAAGCCACAATCAAGGCCTATGGTACTAAATCTAGTAATATCTTCTCATGGCTCTGTCTCAGTAGCTTTCAGCTAGGAGTGGTTTTGATTTCTTTATTTTTCTTGACTTTCATGTTTTACTTTGGTTATAATTTGAACTAAATTTTCTCCAATTTTAAATTTTAGCTTACCAATACCTATTCTACGTACTAAACATAGCTTAGTCTCTTTCCTTAATGTTCATCGGGGATGCCCCTCATAATTTTGCAGAGTTAATTCGTTTTTGTAAATAAAATTCTTACTTAAAGCAAAATGATAATAATGAATTATAATGATGAACTATGATTTAAATGTATGTTAGGAATGCATGTAAGAAAATTACCTGTGATGGCACCACAGAGTGCCTTGTATTGTGATGAATTGTCACACGCTACACTTGCAGCGTGTGATGGCGCGTCTCTTTGTCTCTGTGTCTCGGTCGAATTTCACATTTTCGACTTTGCAACTGCTGCCTCTATTTTTACGTCATCGGGTACTCGACGTCGCTGTGTCTCTCCCTACGAATGTTGCCTCTCTCGCTCGCTCTCTCCTCAC
>JAOTQH010081455.1:0-16604 GCA_025631255.1 Cornus kousa | reverse complement strand
TAACCTCCTCAACTGGGAAACTGTCAGGGGGTTCCCCAAACCCTGACAATTCCACACCAGAACCCTCATTGAGGGGGATGGGGCCATTATGGCTGGCTGCCACCACCGGATTGGATTGAGGGGATGAGGAATCTACACCAGAGCCCGGAACAAAATCACAAGAAACCGCCCGCTTGGCCTTCTTCGACACTATGCAAGGAGAGAGCATGTGATTAACAGATTTACGCTTGAGCGGAAGGGTTGGAGACTCCATGTGAGAAACACTGGATGCACGAGCTCTTTTCTTCCAAGAGGGGGAAACTGGCAACACAGGCACTGTCGTCACATTTGAAGAAGAAATTCTAGATGGGCCAAGTGGCGCGGCCTCAGAAACTTCTTTATCAAGAGAAGGCAATGGGACTAAGTCTGTGAAGATAAGGGAAGGAGAATTCAAAACCTGATGCGAAGAGGCCCTGTTGAGACTGGGCTGGGCACCTGAAGGACTGTCTCGAAGCCCACCGAAAGAAGACCCATCTGGTATTTGAATATCAGATAAAGACGTAAGGTGGGCCTGGACAGTGGTGGATGACATATGGGCCCGATCCAAATCAGTGGAAGAGGGTAACCCATTCATCCTAGCTGGATCTCTAGGTGAAATAGGATCAACCCCCAAGGAACTAGAGTAAACCTGTGGCATGTCTGGGGCAGTGTAATTCTAAGCAATATGAACCCGAGACGTGACAGAGTCACTGATGGTAGTATTTACCTCACCGGAAGGAACGCCGACCACCGGCAATTTTGGGATCAAAGAAGGGGAACTCGGCAAAGGACTAGTAGAAGAGCTAGTAGAACCTGAACCTGTCGGACCCTTAATAAGTTTCCCCACCAAGCCCGACGCTTTCAACCAACTACTAAACTGACGTTCTTCGAAAGGGTCGAAAGGAAGCTTTGACGAACAGTCTCGAACGACATGACCGACCCAACCACAGAAATAGCATAAAGAAGGAAGGCGCTCATACCTCAATTTCGTCCATTGCCGGATTCCCTCATACACAATTTTTAGACCGCGGCGAAACGGCTTTGATACATCCACCTCCACACGGAGACGAAGATAACGTCCACCGGAAAAGCCGAGATCACGGACTTCAACCTTTTCACATGACACAAAAGAGGAGGCTAATTCCTTTGCCGCCGTTTCCGTCGTTAAATCAAAAGGAACGTTGGTGACCCGTATCCAAAAGGGAACATGCAAAAAAGATGTCGGGCTAAATTGGAACGCCGGGGACCATTGTTGAACGGAGAGAAGATCGCCATCAAAACACCAAGGACGATTACGCAAGATCCGCTCGCTGTCTTCCGCCGTAGGAATGAGAAACTGAAACATAAGATCTTTAATTTGGTACATCTGAAGACCCTCACAATCCCATGCCTCACTTAGAGCCTTGCGCATCCCGAAAAACTTCACTGATTTATCTGAAAAGAGTTGCCCAACGAGACTACGAGCATATAGTTTAACACCCTCTAAAGCCACCGTATCAGCAATCACTATTTCATGCTCTTCCTCTGCCGAAAGTTTGCAGAAATCCAATTGATTTGCTAAAGCGTCCTCCATTCAGAGATAGATCAACCTGACAGAAACCAGAGCCGGAGAAAACCAATACTCGTAACGGATGAAGAGCACTGTTGTAGAAACCTTTAGATGACACGAGTTCTTTTTCACTTGTATTTCATCGGCTTCTACTGCATATGATTTCACTTGTATTTCATGCGGTTCCGTTTAACTGCATTTTTCATTTTTTTTAAGTAGCAGTAGCATACTTGCATGAGGACCTAATTTGAAAAAATATTAATAAAAAAACATGCAGTTTTTCAAAAGAGAAATTTATTTCAAGACTGATCCCTTATTTGGTTTCTTATTGTTGCTTTTTAGTTGACATTACTAATTAAAGATTATCACTTTCCTTTCCTTTCTTTTTTTTCAATTAAGATAATATCATAAAGATTTACCTTTCAATATATATATATTATAAAGATTGTAATTAAAGAAGCCAATTATCCCACTACATAGCCATGGTGATGGAACCAAACACTTCCATGAGTGGTCCGGATAACATTTTTGTAACCAAAAATGCTAAAAGATAAGGAAGGTTAAGCTACAGAGACTCTCTTTTTGCTGTTTTTCCAACATGTCTGGATCTTAGTCACACAATTCGTTGAGAGAGGCCCCGCTCTCAAGCTCGGTACGCGAATTTGCAATTTGAGAGCGAATTCACACAAAATTCGCAAATTCAATTTTTGTAATTCACGAATTTATTTTCCTAATTCGTAATTTCCCTACTAATTTATTTTATATAGCTAAATTTATCAGAGTGTCAGTGATATGGAACACTTATATTACCATTTATACATTTATTACTTACATTATTACTCAATATATACGTTAATTAATTAAATTTCAGTGTGCCCCAACTGTATAGGGGTTCTATACTACCATATATATTAATTACACATGTTTGAATATATTACTAAAAAACTTTCCAGAATATTACAAATAGAAAAGTTAACTTATTTATTACATATATCATTAATAGAATAAATAATCATTAATATATTTGCATATAGATTTAAATAAATAAAAATATATAAAATATATATATATGTCATCAACTAATAGTATAATTTTATTTAAATCTAATATACAAACGCTCTCAAGACGCTCTCGCTCTCAAATTTTTTTTAGCTTTGACGTTTTTCCGCTCCCGCTCCCGCTCTATGAGATTAAGTATGGATTCAAACAAGTGGAACCACAGAATGGAAATTAGCCTTGGATTGGTATTCTATGAGTTAATTCTCGTGTGAATTATTACTCAAATGGCTAGCTATTTGGCTAAAAAGGATTAGATGTTTGTCTACGCGCGGCACCAAGTACACCAACCTTGTGATTTAATAAAATCATTAATTAAAACAGACTTTTTTTTTTTTCTTCATGAAATTAGTTTGAAAATAGGGTAAATTAAAATTACACTGACACCCCCCTCAAATTTGATCAAATAAGACACCTTGAATCCCCTCCCATTGAGGAGATCCCGTGGTACCTAAATTCATATATATAAATCTAATTCGAACAAGAACCCAAATACACTCAAAAATCAAATATATATAATCACACATTGTTCTTTTCTATTAAAAATCCTTTAATTTTTTTCAATTATTTTTCATCACATTGATTTATTTAAAGGCCAGTTAATTTTCCAAAAATAAACAGGTTATTTAAAGGAATGGACAAATACCGCCTTTATTAGTTTTAAGTTACCTCATACTATAGCTCCAAACATCAATATTTTAAGACTAGATCCTATGATTTACAGCACAGGAGGGGATTGGGATCCGCCAAATACACCATCCTTTCTCTCTTCTCTTTCTATATATATAAACACCCATATATAAATTGTGGATATTTGTATATAAGGTAAATTACACTCACATCCCCGTTAGGTCAAATGTATTTCACTAACACCCCCAAATGTTACTTTTTAGGGGTGCTAGAGTACTTCTTACATACAAAATAACTATGTTACCCTTTTGACTTACAACAAAGGTGTTTCAATTTTTTTATGACAAAACGACCCCAAATGACCTATAGAAGTTATTGTGTGAATGCAATCACCACGAGATAGAAGTTTTTTCATGATAGTCATTCTTAACAAGCCACAAGAATCAACATCAATTTGATTAACAGTCACCAAAAATGACATGTCCAGTTTACCCTGCCTGTTTGGTTTAGTGCTTTAATCTTGGAATTCTTGATGTACTGTTCTGACTTCTGATCCCACCTGCTTGTGGTATTGCCCCCAACTCAAATCAAAGGAATAACGCAATGTCCAGTAACTATGCACCTACTTCCCAACCTCTACTAATCCCTTCTTTTTCTTTTTCTTTTTTAAGTTTTACAGCATTCAGAGCCGTAGAGGCAAGTGATCAATGCCACGTCCCCCTATTTGAACCCATACATTCAATTAGAATGGTCCAGATAACTATTCATTATTGAAGAAGTTTTCAATTACATATTCAATTAACTAGGTTTCAAGAAAGTTTTGACGTTTTCCACAATTAGGTAAATTAAAGTAAGTGATGTTGCATTCTAAATAGTCTAGTTTTCAGTATTGGTTCTTTCTTGTCTTCTATAATACTGTAATTTTGGGGGGCATTCAACACCAAACTTCTGTCCATTTTTAGCTAGACTCATTCGGCTCTAAAAAACCACAATCCAGTGTCTGAGCCGTAACATCCCTCAATCTTTTTCTTTGGAATATTAAAGTACAGTAAGTAATTTGTACATGCTGCACTTGTTTTGATTCAGTTGGATTTGGATTTGGATTTGCACCAAAGGATCTATTTAGGAGGACCTCGAATTCGAAGCACATGAGAGGGCTCTTCCTCGACGGACGTGGGGAGGGAATCTACGATTACCTAGGAGGGCTCACCGTTGGGCATGCCGGTGACAGCAATGGTGACTTGGCCGGCGGTGGAAGGGGCAGCAAGATTGGAGTCCTCCTCATCAACGTCTACTTCGAAGTATTCTTGGGGGTGGATTTGGAGTAGACTGCCTCAATCACAAGTGAGATATACATATATATATATATATATATTTGTGTAAATATAGAGAGAGATTTGGATGTGTAGGTATTGTAAGAATATATATGTATTCGTAGATAGAGAGAGGACAAAACATAACATATTAGAGGATCCAGGAAAACGGTGTATAAACAAAACTTGTTTCAGTCTTTTTATTTATTTTTTTATTTAGAGAATTTAGAGAGAGAAATTCAGAGGAAAGAAAAGAGGGTATACATGCGTGTGTATAACTACAAGTATAATTATATATCTATATACACGGGTCATTTCTGTCATTTAATTTTTATAGATATTTTGTATTAAATTGTATTTTTTTATAAAAATGGGGATAATTGGATCAATTCGCATGTGTCAGAGTCCAAAAAGTAATTTGAAATGTAATTGAAAGTTAAAACCAAAATGTCAATCTATGTGAGATTTGACCTAACCTGAAGGGGTGAGTGTAATTTGCACTTGTATATATTACCTGGCCGTGAATGAAAGCTGTTACGGCCATGTACCAGGCAGTGTAAGTGGTCATCCCAAGCCCTGGAAAAGACCAAATCCGGTAGTTGTGGAAGGAGGGAATGAACACGGTTGTAACACAGCAAGCTCCAAATACATGTCCATGTCCTCTTGTCCAATTGGTCACTGATATAGTATATGTTACTGTTCTCATTAAGAATCAACCAAATTAGTCTCATTAAAACACAAACCCAGTTCATACTTCTCCAATTTAAGTCTGAAAAAGTCAATATAAACCTTACCTTGCACAAGCTATTAGCTGAATAAGAGAGAAAGTACAGTTGAAGGCTAGACCCACCCCCTCCCAGTAAGGACCCAGCAAACCATTAAGCACTTCAAACCAATGCAACTCAAAAAAATCAAAATTAATGGTTTTGGTTTTTATTTTAATGAATGAATCAGTAATGGCGGTAAATTAATTAGAAGCAAAATTAATTACGTAGCAAAATGCCTGATAACATACCAGGTTAAGAGAATGAGTATGCCAATGTTAACAGCACTTGAGCTACCTGAAATCAATGAACATCGTCAATTAATTACTGAATCAGACTAATCTTGTTTTTAATTAGAAATTGAAATGGGTATTTTTGTGGTGGTTGTTTATTTATATATACCACTTGATTAGAGGGACAACAGAACCAAGCGTCCCAAGCAGAACCACCAGGCCAGAGTATTTTCTTGACACTGGAAATGGAGTGATCTTCTTGCTGCTTCTCTTCTTCCCTCGTGCATCTCAATGTAGGGGACAATAGCTTCCTCTGCTTGCTTTTGAGGCAACGTTGTCTTCGATTTTCTCTAAAGCCAAACTTTGAATTCAGGCAGATATGAGACACAAAAAAGACACCCAATGAGACAAATCTATATAAGAACCAAACCCTTCTACAAAAATGCAACGGCTAGTAAGGGGTACTTGGCTCAACAGATTTCATGGAACAATGAAGGGTAGAAATGTCATTTTATCATCAAACAATACTACAATGAGTCAAATCAAAGTCAAATAGGTAACAATATCTTTTTACATGTAAAAAGTGGTCCGACACATCTGAAAATTAACTTTTGGGGTGGGAGTGAAAAACGGACCAAACGTTTGTAATGTGAGGTTATTTTTGAAATGTATTTCAGTGATATATTTGACCAAACCTAAGGGGGTGTCAATGTAATGCACCCTAGAAAATATTGATAATCAATGAAAGAAAGAAACATTTGACAATTTAATCCACCTATTCATGCAAGAGGTAACCAGCACATATATCAGTACCATGGTTATTCACCGTAGAAACAGGCAGAAGAAATTTTGTACCAAGGGCAAACCATGATTTTCTTTTCCTTTGGAATTAATGCGAGGAAACATCATAAAAAATAAAAGAGGAATGCACTTCTCAAAGAATTACTAAAGAGTGTTAGGAACAGACCCGACAAAGTTCTTTGATATTAATTATTTATTGTGTTCACGAAGCATGCCCGACCTGACACTTCAAACAAACTTGCATTGAATCACATAAACAGATAATAGGATTGACTACAAGAGACAAGGTTACTAATCAGAATGTGAGGAGAAATTAGGAGTGGTGCCTATTAGTGATAAGATGTGAGAAAATAGAATGAGGTAGTATGGACATAACCAAAGTAAATCCATAGATGCTCCAGTAAGAGGAGGGAGACTAATTTACCTAAACAGAACTAGACAAAAAGAGCGATCAAAGTTAACATGGGATGAAATCATTAAAAATGATTTCAAAAAGTTAAATATTGTAGTTGTAAGAGAGGCTTGTAATAAAAAATTGAAAAAAGAAAATTCATGTGACCAGCCCTTCCATATGGGATTAAGACAAGGATAATGATGATGACACAGTTGCCTACTTCACTTGACATTTTAAAATTGCCATATGGAATTATCGGAGAAATCAATATCATTCTTCGTTGAAGTTGCTATTGAGTTGAACCTTAATGTTCCCGAGTCACCAAGTGCACCTAAAGTTCTTGCAGAGTTTGCTCAAATTAATTGGACGAGTGATGTGTGTGCTGGTGAATGGTGAAAGGAAGAGTGTGCATTAAATGTAGTGGCAGCATTGTATTAGAGAAAAAATGAGGTGCAGTGTGAAACAGTGAATGCAGTAAATCCAGTGAGTTGTAAAAGGCGCCGAAGTGAAAGGAAATCAAAGGCTGTGTTGTGATTGGTTGTAACAAGTGGATTGTGTTGGCACATTACATGTGCCTTTGGCTAAACGCAGTAATAGTTGCCTATAAATATAGGCATGGTAAAACAGAATGTGGTGTGAAGAGCCAAGTGAAAATAAATAAATAAATAAATTAGAGTGAAGAAAAGAGAGAGGAAAAATAGAGTGAAGCTAGTGAGGGCCAAAGTGTGAGTGTATTTCTTGAGTGTTAAATACCTCTTGGTAACCCTTCAATTGTAATCTTTTTTTTTCTTGAAATAAAAATTAGTAGTTCTCCCGTGGACGTAGGCAATTTGTTGAACCACATAAATCTTGTTCTTTGTTACGTATGTGATTTCCATCTTATTTTTCCTTTGTTGCCTTTGATTTCCATCTTTTCTTTTCTTCAAACAAGTATCAATAAAAAACAAATAGACTCTAATGTTAATAGGATCAAATGCAATAATTTCAAAACCTATATGATCATATTGGAACTCAAAATCATGTTGTGGTGCCATGTATCAAGCAGTTTATCAGTAACAGAATTCCTGAGTTGTGATTTTTGTTTATGGCCTATTTCTAATACACATTAATATAACGTATCAACATTAAAATTTTCACATTGGGGCAATGGGCTTAAAAAGAAACTTCAGTACAAACCCCGGAATTTTTAGAAATAAGCTGAAATCATGACATCTTTTCTTAAAACAACTCCACTCTTTGATCCCGTCATGAAATAGAGACTGGAAAATACAATGTTCAGGTTAAAATTCTGGAAATATGTCAAGGATGATAGTACACAGTGTAATCAGAAAAGGAGAAAGGGAATCTCTAATTAGATGGATGAAAATTCAACTTACACCCTGATGAAATGGATATGCCCACGCAGCAAAACCTGGCCCAATCATGCATGATGAGAGAGCTTAAATAGTAAATGCACATTAAGGACTTTATATTTCAAAATTGATTATATCAATATGAGAGGTCTGCACTATACAAACAATGTTAAGTGTCTTCTTATATGTACAGCATTTCATAAGATAACATAAAGAAATGTGTAAGATTTGACCCAGCAAATTGGTGGAGGAGGTCACAATATAAATTTCATAATTATCAAAAAAAAATAGTGTAGCAAAACCACTTATGATGTCATAGATACTATCTTCCATAATCAAAATCCTCCCAACCAACTTTTCCAAATCCAGTCATCAGAATTGAAAATCAGCAAAGAATTAACAAAAATTAAACGCTTCAAACAAGAAAGATTCTAAACAGTAAAGGCTACTATAAACTAAGCAGCGGCTAGTTCAGAAGAGAACTCTAGGAAATCAACAAACAAAACTTAGCTAAATTAGGCTAATATTAGCACGCAATCTTCAACTGAAACTTCTAATTTGTTATACAATGCCAAAAACTTTTTAACTTTTTTAATGTAATTCGAGATATATGACTAGTAGAAATTTTAACACATCTCCTTGAATTTCCCTTTTTCGGAATGGTGAGAAAAATATTAGCATGAATCTTTGACATTACCCCCTTCAAAGAAGCCCATATAATCCATAAATGAACCAATTAGTAACGTCATGCAAATTATTATAAAAATAATAAAATATTAAAAAAAAAAAAATTTAAAAAAAGGTTACCATCAAAGTCAGAATCAATGTAATTTCAATTACACAAGTACATTCTCAAATTACAACTACAGATAGTTCATTAAAGTTCCAATAGTTTCACCACCAATAATCACAAACAAATCTTTGCATCCGCATTTTAATTAGCTTAATTAAGGGCACATATAGCTATATGCATACATAAACCCACACAAATACTCGAGTGTGTATACAGTGTATGTGTGAACAGTGTATATATGATTACTATATGTACATATCAAGTTAATCCTGTTCATCAATTATATGAACTATTAAATCAACGAAGATGAAGAAACACTAATCAGAATTAACAGAAGCCATAAGTATTCAAGCAAAATTTGACAAAAGTGTAGAAAGAGATTGTAATTGAAGAAGGCACTCACAGAAACGTGGTATCTACACGAACATTGAGGGTTATCGTCCTCCATGAACACGGAGTCGCATCCGATGGTTACCGGTGATGGCTTGCGGGCCGGTGGGAGCGCTGGCGTTTATTTCGATCGAAGCCGGATCAATGTTCTGCAACCCAATTGGAGGGGTGGACAAATGGACTCTAATGTTAATAGGATCAAATGCAATAATTTCAAAACCTACATGATCATATTGGAACTCAAAATCATGTAGTGGTGCCATGTATCAAGCAGTTTATCAGTAACAGAATTCTTGTGTTGTGATTTTAGTTTACACATTAATATAACGTATCAACATTAAAATTCTCACATTGGGGCAATGGGCTTAAAAAGAAACTTCAGTACAAACCCTGGAATTTCTAGAAATAAGCTGAAATCATGACATCTTTTCTTAAAACAACTCCACTCTTTGATCCCGTCATGAAATAGAGGCTGGAAAATACTGGAAATATGTCAAGGATGATAGTACACAGTGTAATCAGAAAAGTAGAAAGGGAATCTCTAATTAGATGGATGAAAATTCAACTTACACCCTAATGAAATGGATATGCCCACGCAGCAAAACCTAGCCCAATGATGCATGATGAGAGAGCTCCATTAGTAAATGCACATTAAGGAAGGACTTTATATTTCAAAATTGTTTATATCAATATGAGAGGTCTGCACTATACAAACAATGTTTGAGTGTCTTCTTATGTATACAACATTTCATAAGATAACATAAAGAAATGTGTAAGATTTGACCCAGCAAATTGGCGGAGGAGGTCACAGTATAAGTTTCTATAATCTATACAGTTGAAGAAGGGACATGTCAACACAGTCTCAGTTCAAAAGTGTAGCAAAACCACTTATGATGTCATAGATGCTATCTTCCATAATCAAAAGTTCCAATAGTTTCACCACCAATAAACACAAACAAATCTTTGCATCCGCATTTTAATTAGCTTAATTAAGGGCACATATAGCTATATGCATGCATAAACCCACACAAATACTCGAGTGTGTATACAGTGTATGTGTGAACAGTGTATATATGATTACTATATGTACATATCAAGTTAATCCTGTTCATCAATTATATGAACTATTAAATCAACGAAGATGAAGAAACACTAATCAGAATTAACAGAAGCCATAAGTATTCAAGCAAAATTTGACAAAAGTGTAGAAAGAGATTGTAATTGAAGAAGGCACTCACAGAAACGTGGTATCTACACGAACATTGAGGGTTATCGTCCTCCATGAACACGGAGTCGCATCCGATGGTTACCGGTGATGGCTTGCGGGCCGGTGGGAGCGCTGGCGTTTATTTCGATCGAAGCCGGATCAATGTTCTGCAACCCAATTGGAGGGGTGGATTGTTGGAGGTCAACCTCTCAATCCAAACTTGAAGGGTCAAATGGCAGCAAAGATGAGGCAAGAAACCCGCGTCAAGGAGTTCAAGCTTACAGAGATGGGGGGCTCCTTCGTCGTTCTTGTCTGATTTGATTCCGACTGAGCACTTGAGCGTACTTGCAAGGGAAATCTGATTTCCGAGAGAAGGGCAGCGAGAGGATGAAACCCGAGAGAAGGGCGAGGCGAGATCGGTGATGGAAGGGCAAGAGCGGTGATGGAAGGCTGTCAGAACGGCTGAAGGAAATCAAGATTAGGGCTATTGCAAAATGAAAAGGGAAAGTGGAATAATAGAATGTATCCCCACAAAACGACGTAGTTTTAGGGGTCCAAATATTCTATATGAATCAACGGAGGGAAAAAAATGGAGGGAAGGAAAAAAAAATAGGAGGGAAGGGGGAAAAAATTGGGACACCTATATTACAACTACGCTAGCGCTTCTAGGAAGAGCGCTGGTGCCATTACACCTACGCCAGCGCTCCTACGAAGAGCGCTGGTACTAGTACACCTATGCCAGCGCTCCTACCAAAAGCGCTGGTATTGGTACCATTACACCTATACCAGCGCTTCTAAAAAAGCGCTGGTACTATTACACTTATACCAGCGCTCTTATCAAAGCGCTGGAACTAGTACACCTATGCCAGCGCTCCTACCAAAAGCGCTGGTATTGGTGCCATTACAACTATATACCAGCGCTTCTAAAAAAGCGCTGGTACTATTACACTTATACCAGCGCTCTTATCAAAGCGCTGGTACTAGTACACCTATACCAGCGCTTCTAGTAGAAGCGCTGGTAGAATTCGACCTATACCAGCGCTCTTACAAAAAGCGCTGGTAGTATTACCTATACCAGCGCTTCTTCAGAAAGCGCTGGTAATATTACACTTATACCAGCGCTTTTTCTAGGAGCGCTGGTAAAAACCTAATATGGTGTAGTGCATATACATCCATGGAAATGGCCAATTGAAGGAGGTGAAACTCAAGACCAATTAACAAACTTTTGATCAAACCCCCAAGATCAATAAGAAGCTTACTTTCAAGTTACAAAATCAAGTTTAAAAGGTGGTGTTAAAAAATAAACTTGATTTTAGTATTTAATTAATCATTTCAAGTATTTGTCTTACATTGTATATGTGGGCATTTAGTATGTTAGTGGGTAGTAAATTATCTTAATGAGAATTAGTATATGAGAGTTAATGTGATGGTGAAGGTTATGTAAAATCAAGTAGTGTGGGAATTAAACCTCCAAAATACCATGTTAGTGAGAATAGTGAGAGTTAAGCCTAAAAGTTATGTTAGTATGAGTAATTGAACACTTAAATGTAATTGTTACACTTATGTTCATGTGGCCTATATATTTATGTACTTTAGTCAAATAATAGTAAAAGTGGAATAAAATAATTTTTCAAGTATTCTACCATATCATTCTCTTTCAAAATATTATAGTGTTGTGTGTATATCTAGGCCACTATTTTTAACAAAGTGGTATCAGAGCAAAGTCAAAAAATGATATCAAAACAAAGCCAACAGTCGAATGGGAGCTCCCTGGGTCTTTCATTTGGCTTCCACCTATGCTACCGGATTGACACAACTTTGGTCACCTTTATGGATGCTCAAGCAGTGGTGGTCAACTGAGCTCACCGGAATGTGTTAGCCTTAGGCTCTGTTTTGCAATCTCAGTTGTAATGGCCCACTTGTATAGGCCTAACTTCTACAAGTTTCAATGGGCAACCTTGAATCTCTTGACCCAATATGGGTACGTACTGTTTTCGTATTTATCTTCCTTGCATCCAAAAATGAAACTTCCCCTAAATTCTTTGGCATTGTACGAACACATGAACTCCTACTGCTATATGTTGCACTTTTTATTTTTATTTTTATTTTTGAAGCTTGGAATAAATTAATAATACATGGCAATCATATTATTAGGAGCGGTTTCAGTGACTGTCACAAAAAACCAGTGCCATTATAGAATTGTTTCGTTATACTTATGGTTGAATTAAGATTTTCTAATGTACTTTTTTTCTGTCCTATATTTTATGATACCACATCAAATGTCTTAAAATACGTTATGTTAATTGATTAATTTTTGAGTTATTTTTCTTTATAATAACATTATTAGTTTGATGAAAAGATTAGTGGCATGGGTATCGATCAAGTATAAGAAAAAATATATGAGAAGACCCGGTTGTGACCTCTAGTGCATGAGAGTGTCTAATTTGATGTTCAATATGGTCATTACTTAGTGGCCTAGTGTTATAAGGGGATATTTGTTCTGCATCAGATCCGGATGAAAGAGTGATTGGGTATAAATGTATATATATGCAGCACTATTATCAACAGTTTGAGTTTTTGGATAAATGAATAAGTGTCCACCCATTACAAACTTCCGTATGGATGTACTCATGTTTGAGTCTCCTCCTCCTAATATGTTAAGAAAAGACATATGTTTAGTTTTTCTTCTCACTGAAGTACTTTTCTTTCTTTTTTCTATTTTTAGTTTTATTATTTTTTTATTTTTTGGATACTTCTTGTTGATTAGGTAGCACAAAGTCCACCAGTAAATTTTGCAGTTCGTGTTGTTGAGCTTTTTTGGATTCTGGATCGGATCTACATGATGAATTGCAACACTATGAAACAACGGTATAATTTAGTTGTTAAATAAACCATATGAAATTATTACACAAGTGATGTGATACAAAAATCAAATACTAACTTTTCACCATGAAGATTCAAAAGATTTCACTATGAAGGATTAGAAGTTTTACTTTCTCCTAAATCCAATTGGTGCTAAAGAGGACTTCAACTTTGCAGCCCCCCGCGGAGCCCGAAGGAACCACCCTTGGTGACTTAAACACGGACTCGCGCTTTGATACCACTTTTCAGCTTTCACCATTTCTCCTAAAACCAATTGGTGTTCGGGTGGGCTTCAGTTTTGTATTTAAACCTTGTGTTCATGATGGTCAGTCCACTACACAGTTGAAGTCCTCTTTAGCACCAATTGGTTTTAGGAGAAAGTAAAACTTCTAATCCTGCATAGTGAAATCTTTTGAATCTACATCTTGAAAAGTTACTGAGTATTTGATTTTGTAAATCACGTAACTTGTGCAATAATTTTATATCGTTTATGTAACAACTAAATCATATGGTTGTTTCATAGTGTTGCAATTCATCATATAGATCCCATCCAGAATCCAAAAAAAGCTCAACCTGTTTCGATAACACAATTCCAGTATATATCACCACCACCACCTATATAGGAAAGATATATATGAAAAGGCAGAAAACCACTTATTAATTTTGAGTGTGAGACAAAGAATGTCGGTTACGAAGAAAGTATGCTTCATGAATAGAAAAATTAATCATGAATAACATCAGTCATCATAGAAGTACAAATTACACAAAATCACTAACTGGTTTTGACTTCAAATGTGCGGGCACAAGAGTAGACAGAGCAAAACGCTTGTAAGCTCATCAACAACAGGAGAAAAATAGTGGCCAGAAAAGTGAGAAACTGCCATGAGCCAAACACATAAATCTTCATGAATTTTCCAACTTTGACATTCCACCTTCCATAGTAATACTTGTTGACGTCTACGATCACTTTATCTAAGAGTGATACTTTGGTTAACCTAATAGACTTGGTCATCCCATTCCACAGATTGGTCACCTCTTTATCACTCTTCAAATGGTTCAAAATAATCCCTTTTTCTCTGAGCAGCTTTGCATCCTCTTCATCATCAACAATCCCATTCATTAATTCAGTGTAACGAGTGAAAACCAATGGCCCCGATGCATTGCATGCTTCATATGCTACTAGGTTTCTCATGATGACCTCGGTGTTCACGTCTAAGCTGACCGGAGGGAGGTACAATGTATTTGTTCTAACATCGAAATTAATGTTTGAGATGCCACCCTCAGTGGGTAAGAAACGGACACCGGCTTTGGAGAGATTGGTGACCGAAGGGATTTGGATTTCCAGAGTCATTGGAGGCTTGTCACAGTTAGTATTCGAGTTAGAACCATTCTCATTTTGGAGACTGCCTTGTTCTATATCTTGGGAAGAGAATGACAATTCAATCTTTTGTTTCAACACTCTAAACGGTGGAAGGTTTGAGATGATACCCCAAGGCAATTTTTGTTTCACTAGAAATGGTCCTTTGTTAAAATTTGGAAGGACCTCCCAAATCATAACAAGGAGTTGTTTAACATAGCTTGAATTGGCAGAGGATTCGTCTTCGCCTTCCTTGACTTCATTTTGATCCTGATCAACTTGATCATATGTTACTTGGTATGATTGATAAATATCTTCCCATTTGGTCACTATCACATGGTACAAAAAGTCAAGCATGTGAGCATGCTTGGAGACTTGAAGATTTGGTAATACTTTTACCATCTTAAAGGGAGAAAGCTCCTTGCACAATCCCATTAACATGGAATGTAACATATCATCCGATAATTCCAACGATGAGAATTGGAATTCTAACATCTTCCTTAATAGGAAGAGTGGAATTTGATTCTCCAACATTACCATGTCACGTAGAATGGCATTATGGCAAGACTTTCTACCTGTAATATCGACCAAATGGGAAATCCTAGAATAAACTCTTGTTAGAGTCTTACCTTGTTTGAGAGCATAGATTTGTAGGAACTCAAGCAAGAATGAGGCATCAATTGCCATCATCCAGGCCAAGGTTTCACCATTGAAATCTAGGTATTTGTGATAGGAAGCTCGAATCCTCAACTCGAGCTGTGTCAACTGGTCAACTAGAGAGTGGAAGTTGACGCTATGGAGCTTTTTCTGCATTCTTTTAGCTGCAGCAAGCTTGCATCTCTCCGTCTCATAGAGCTCGGGACGCCAATGATGGTATGGACCTAGTGCAACTTCTTGTGGAATATATGAATCTGGATCAGTAGCCATTAGGGTTTTGGGCACGTTGAAGATGCTCACTGGGATTTCAGTGTCCTCTTCAAGCTCTTCATCTAGGATTCGACGGATTTGAATGACCCAACGATGTTCATCAAAGTTTGGGGTCATGGTGGGGTTGAAAAGAAGAGATGCCTTGTTTTTTTTAAAAAAAGGTTACTTATAAGGGTGTAATAAGATAAGATGAACTTTACTAACATAAGATGAACTTTACTATATATAGGGTGTAATAAAGAATGTGCTTCTCATGTTATGTCATTCGATTACTGACATATCACTTTCATCTGCAGTACTCAGTAGTACTTCTACGTCTCTTCCTTTTATAGAATATAGTGTCTTGATTTTCAAATCCAAGGGAAATAACTTCTGTTTTTTTTTTTTTAACCTCAAAGTAGTGGTAGGTACAAATGAGCTAGTTTGACCCGTATTCTTTAATTAAGACTTGATCGAGTTACACATTGCAAAAATCAAATGAAGAACAATGACTTTGGAGTGATGTTATCACTTTCTTTTTTAGTAAATAATTTTTTTTTTCTCCTCTTTTTAATAATAATTACATTCTTTTTTCTTTCTTTTTTTCCCCTTTTTTCTTAAGAACAAAATTGTCTGTAATACTTAATTTTATTTATGAGTTAAAGACACTAATTTCATTTCACTTTAAAAGTGAAGTGCATACGGGGACGGATCTAGAAATTCATATGAGGGGAGACAAATTTATATAGAGGGGTTTTTTATAATTTAAATGGGACAATTTCAAAAATTTATAGGTATAAATACCAAAAAGTATAAATTTAGAGGTATAAAATGTAATAATAAAATATTTCAGTGAGGGCGGATGCCCCAACAGAGCCCTTCACAGATCCGTGCCTGAGTGCATAGATCATGCTTTTAAAATTGTGTAATATATATATATATATATATATATATATATATATATATATATGTTTTAAGC
>JAOTQH010080917.1:0-16620 GCA_025631255.1 Cornus kousa | reverse complement strand
TGTATATATATAGGCTTATAAAAGCTCAACCCTAATTCTAAATGTAATACAAGAATGCAACTGACAAAATAATTAATTCTATACTAAGTCGACTATATAAAAATGTGACTACCCAAAAACAAAACGCTAATTAAACAATTGAAACAAATAAAACTAATTTAATTAAACAAACCAATTAAGCAACCAATTTAAATTAAAACAAATAAACAATTAATTTAAAACACCAATTAATCAACCAATTAAATTAAAACAAATAACCAAATAATCAATTAAGGAACAAAACACATAAATCACATAATTAAATAAAAATGCAATAAAAATCAAAATTAAATTCCCATTTTATCCTTTTTGAAAACTAGGGGTATTACAAATAATTAGATAAAAAGACTAAAATATCCCTAAATATTTTGCAAATTTATAAATTATATTATATTTCTTTATTGTTTCTTATGTTACACACACACACACATATATATATAAAGCACAAGGCAAACTCCATACCATGGGTGCAACGTTGTTGATGCTCGCACGTGGCACCTTAGCACTGCCTACAACTTACTTCAATTATGAAAAGAATTAGACATTACATTACTCATGAAATCCTCACTTCATTCTAACATGACACAATGAAGCTAATTCGATTTTAGAAAGAGCACTCAAGCTCCAGAAACATAGCTATAATGCAACTTAAATCCCACCCCGCCTTTGCAAAGTGCTCGGCTAGGCTTGGTTGAATCCTTCGAGCCATTGATCTCTATTGTTTATTTTGTACCGCGAAGCAACGGATCAGCTCCATTTATTTCCCTTCATCTCAGCCATCCATCAAATTATTGTATTACAACTGGGAAGCATTGAATGACAACCCATTAAATCATCTTCTTTAACAACGTTGCACAGATCCTCTGGATTCGGCCACAGACTAAACATCCTCCTCTTATTGCTAAAATGCTTCCCACACTCCAGATCTAGACATAAACAAAAGCTAAAGTGACCCTCGGCACGCACTAGTCCTCCATCCATAGTGGCTCCGGCCACCTTCCAGCCACTGGCGACTATAGTAGGCTTATAAGTGGTGGCCTTCTTACGACAGTGAACACTTTATGAGGGGTGTCAATGAAGGTATAATGGTCATATAAGTAACTTGGTTTTTAGGAATAAATGGGATTAAAAAATTAAGGGCAAAGTTATCTTTTTTACGTTTTTAACGGAACTATGACGAAAAAGTAAAAATAGACCCAAGTGAATTTTTAAAGACTTTTTATGTAAATTTTTAATAAATTACAAACAAATTTTTAAAAAATTAATTCTCTTAAATGTTAAACATACAATAAGTTAAGATTTAACAAAGAAGTTAGAAAAAAGAAAAGAAAAAGTGATCATAGTTTAAATATTATATATAAAGTATTTAAAAATAAAAATATATATAAAAATAATATTAGAATTCGATTTCGGGTTGGCTCGGGTTGCTATCACTTCAACCTAAGCCCAACCCTAATTAAATTTGGTTTAAGATTTTTCAACCTAAGCCTAACCCTAATTATAAAAATATTGTCCAAGCCCGTGAAAAATCGGACTGGGCTTGGGTTGAATTCGGGTTACCCAACCTAAATTGCACCCCTAGTCCAAGCCTTTTCCAAGACTTGCAGTCCTACTTCTCCGAGAAATTATTACGAAGTACATGATTTTGAGTTAATCACTAATTGACAATAAATAAGTATGTAAGCTTTATTTCAATTTTTTTTTTTTTTTTACTTTTTATTTATATGTAAGTTAATGATTAATTGGGACAAATGATCTTGGGACCTTATAATAATTTCTCTACTTCTCTTTCCTCGAAAACCAATGAAAATTCACTGGCATGTTTGGGAAAGTATGTATATGACTACATAAGCTATATATGCTTTAAAATCAGAAAAGTATTCTCCAAAATCTCCACATCAATTAACGTGTTATATATCACTTGTAAAATGTATATATTAGTACCACAAGCTGACTTATAGCATCATTCGTTAGTAGTGAAGATACTAATCATTTGTGTCTCTTTCATTCTCTACTTTGGCAACTATATTATAGTTATAAGAAATGAAATTTTAAATATACACTTCTATGGTGGGTCCACATAAAGCTTTATTTCAGACTTTAATTGCTTTTCTAACTTCAAGACAAGGAAGGGAAATTAGGAATATTAAAAAAATTGTACATTGTGTTTTGAATTAAGATAACTATTTTGAAACATACAAAAAAGTTACAAGAGTAGTGTTTTCGAGCTAATCAAATTAGAATAGAGTCAAAATCATCCTAATAGGAACATGGCATAACACAACTAACCCTATATAGAAGGGATGGGTTACAGAGTTCAACAGTCAAACACATTCAACTAAATTTATATGAATATATCATGATAACATCATCTCTTACTCACATAAAACAATAAGATGCATTTGACATAAACTGAATTCAAGAGACCATATGTTGTTGATAAACTGAATTTGCAATTAAAGTTGGAGAAACTATGGAAGAAATTAATTGAAGAATATGAATGAGGTAATTACAAAATGTTTACTATTTACTTGTTAGCAACTCTATAATTATGCAATCTTTTATCATATTTTATTTGTAATGACCCGGTCATTTTCATTCCTTTCCCCTTTTCTCAGATTGTTACGGATATTTTTTTTCCATTGATCTTTTCCTTTTTGAGTTCGGTTCTTGCCACTTAGTGTCATCTCGAGTGCTCGAAAATAGTTTCTGAGACTTTCTCTTTTGGCTTGACAACTTCCTTTAAAGACCGAGTCATTTCCACATTTTCACTTTTTGGATACTATTCACTTTTCGTCCGTTTCCCTATTTCGTCTTTTCCCCGTTTGTCACTTTGTTGTCATAACCTCACTTTTTATGTTCGGAGTTAGTTTTTGACTTCACGTATCTTCATTCTAGGTAGTTTCCACAAATACATATCTTTACTTTTGCAAAAAAGTACTCTAGTTACTCCCGATGTCTGTAGGGGCATGAATGCATAGTTCTTTGGATTTATTTTCTTTTCTTGGGTTATTTTTTGTAAATATCTTTTGAAGATATTTTATTTCAGGAGTTGTTAAGAAAATATTTTTGGAATATATTTTCATTCTAGGTCAGTTGTGCAGTTTTTGCTTTTTGGAGGGGTCATTGTGCAATTAATGAAAGTTATTGCTAAATGCCTTGTTTTGAGCCTGGATCCTTGTACGGAATTTATTTTCACTTTTTGTCGAGTCGAGTACTCATAGAATTCCCTTCTGGTCATATTTCTCCAATTTCAGGGTTTTTGGCCCCAGTTGCTGCTTAACTTGTTCGGGGCATAACTCTCTGCTCGGGACTCAATTTTCGATGCCGTTTCATCCGTTGTTCATATTTTCTTATTTTAAATCTTTTTTATTCATGGATTTTTTCTGTTTGAGTACGTCTATGCGAATTCCACTTTTCCAGACCCGGTGGGGCCTGTTCGGGGCACTTTTAAAGTTTTTCTATAAATAAGGGGTTATAAAATTAAAAAGTTATCATCCCCTATCTTCATGCACGTCCAGCAACTGCCATAGCAGCCCAAGAGGGGCTGCCACTCTTCTTCTCTCATTTTAAGTTTCTTCCCTTTGTTAAAAAGTCGTAGTGTCTTTGCGTTTTGTGTTTATCTTGACTACGCGCATCTTTCCCCCTTATTAGAACCCATTTTTGGCCAATTTTTGAGTTCAAGTTTGAGGTCAAGTTAGGATTTTGGTAGGTCCTCTTTGGAGTTTAATGTTCATGGCGTTGTCCCTAACAAAATCCCGAAGTGTCGTCGGTCAGAGCCGTTTAATTTTGGTGGCTTTTGAGATTTTCATCTCAAATTGAGGTAGGGGATGTTATAGTTTCATTTTAATGTTGTATTAATGATTCTACAAGCTTTTACAACTTATTTGTATGCCTTGTGTCAAATCTAGAAAATTAGAATTATTTATTTCTTTATATAAGATTTAATCAACAAGGATGTATATTGTTTAGAATTGAATTATGGCACAATGATAAATTAGGCTTTGATATGTTTGTTAACATATATTAAATTGGGATTAATTGAATAACAATTGCACTTTTTATTTAATATTTTTCTTTTTGAAAGATTAATTCACATGGCCGTACCTTGCATAAAATTAACTTGTGATATGCCTTTAAATTAAGTCTTAACATGTTCTTTAACATACTTTAATTTGAGAGCATTTGAATGAGTATGAAAATCTACCGATTTTAATTAAATGTATTAATAAATATCAATTTAAAGGTTCCATTGGCTTAATTGAGTTTTTAACTTGATATTTGTAATAACTATAACTTGTTTACTAGCATACATTAAATTGGAACATTTGAAGTTGCTTTAGAAGTTAGAGATTTAATTATCATGATTTAATTAAATTCTACTTTGTTGTTCCATTGGCCTAATTAAGATTTTTAATGGATGTATGTAATGACATGCTATGTTATTTAACATGTATTAATTAGAGATCATTTGATTGACATTTGAAACTTAGAGAAATTAATTAGTTTATTTAATTAATTTTCGTTTCTATTGCATTAATGATTTAATCATGTTTTTGACATTGGTTATATGTTTAAAGCATGATTTTAGACTTGTATTAAATTCTTCAGTTTAAGTTTTCAATATTGAATTATATTGTCATAATGTGTAACGAATTGTACACTGAAGATTTGACATGTGATGTTATTATAGCGTGTAACGAACCGCAATCTAAAAATTCGACATTGTCATCCTATAGTAGTTGTGGATTTAGAGCATGTATTGTGTGGTTTCAACCTACTTGTGTATGGAATAGTTTCGTGCTCTATATATTTCGTATATAAGTTGTTAACTTATTTATTTTGGAGTCACTTGGGACATTGTTACAGAGACATAGCTAGGGTTTGGCTCTAGTATGGGAGGTATGAGTTCTCCCTATTTTATAGTGTGCACTAGGGTGGTATTCCAAGTGGGTTAATGCCCGGAATAACCGTTTAGCTCTTGGCTTTATCTAAGATTTGATGTCCAAGTCTTCCACTATTTGTTTTTGCATTCAATTCCAAGTTGACAACCAATGGTTAATTATAACTTGTGGTTTTGGTTATTAGCGATTTAATATTGTTAAGTACATTTATGCATTATGATTTTGAATGTGTCATAGCATACTTTTAATGTTGTTAAGTACATTCATGTTTTATGATTTTTAATGAATCATTATAAATTTTGATGTTGTTAAGTACATCTATGCTATATTGTTCAAATGTGACTAAGTAATGATTCTTTAGATTCATTTGGAACATAGACGTTAGGTGGCATTACCCACTTTAGTTGTTTACACACTTTTAGATTTCAAGTTGATAACTTTGAAAATCTATGTCTTGATGTGTGGAATTAGAAATTCTAATTATGCTAAATGGTTATATTTAGTTGTCTTCATGCTTTTAGATTTTAAGTTGATTACTTTGAGAATCTATATCTTGATGCTTTGTATAGCATGCTCCTTTGTTATTTAAATTGTCTGAATGAGGTGATTTATGGTATAAATGTTCTAAGGAAGCTTAGGATGCTCCTTGAGTCTCACCTTTGGCATAGACTCTAGGTGGAATGAACCACAATGATTAAATCATGCAAACTTGTAAAATGTTAGGTCGATGCATGCTCATTTTCTACGTGTAGCTTTATGTTGCTCACCCCAAAGTTACTGGGGCATATTTCAGGTACAAGATACAAGATTGGAGATTTGCACTTGCTTTGGGTGATTTGCCAAACTGAGGTTTCTTTAGAAGCTTTCTATTCACATGCAAGTGTTAGTATGTTTAAATTTTGCCTATGAAATGTAATTTTTTTAACTTGGAGGTTTGACATGTCAAATGTTGTAGATGAATTGTAATAAGGCCATAGGTCATTGTAGCATGTTTAAAATATTATTTTACACTTGTGTGTATGTTCACATCATCACACACTTGCATACAATACAATTTGATCATGCTATGGGGGATCTATTTGAGACTTAGGAATTTCTTTTCATTTTTGGTGCATAACAGGTTCATTCTTCACATTTTTGACCTATTTCGGTCGACTGATGGCCTTTAAATTTCAATTGAACAGTAAAATCTCAATTCTAGTAGCCAATTTCAATTTTGAGCCACAAATCGGTTAACCGGTTTGTCATTTGGTCGATCGAAATGAAGGCTTATTTCCTTTCTTTCTTTGCTCACTTCGGCAGACCGAAGCTCCATTTCGGTCGATCGAAATGGAGCTGCCTTATAGGTTTTTTTGGGTTGATTATTTCTTCAGGCTTTTATCGTTTCGTTCGTTCCTACTAGCTTTTGTTAATCTTGTTTAAGCCATTTAGTGGTGTACCTAGTCTAGTTTGAACTAGATCTTGTTTCTTTGATTGTCAGTGCTACAGGGTACCATTCAACCCTTTCATTCTAGTTTTCACTTTTGTATTTCGGATTCATTATTGGGTCAACTTTTGGTTCATCACTTACGTACCAGGTTGCAAAACTTGGGCCGTCATAAGTGGTATAAGAGCTCCTAGGTTTGAATACCTTGGATGACGGGTTTTGGGTGCATGCCATGCTTATGTTGCCATACTCTATATGTTTATATGCTTTATGATAACGTGTTTTGGTTTGAGAATATGTCTATGTGCTATATGTGGTATGTCATTGTTTAACATGATTTTATTCTAATGTAAAGAGCATAACATATGATGTGTGCTAGATTAGATTTGTATATACATAACATATTTGGCATGAACAGGAATGGTCATTGAGGCACGAGTTGGGGTTGATGGTGGTTGTAGTCACAGTTTTGTGTTAGTGTAGGTTGTTGTTGACCTAGCATTGGTTTTGAGGTTGGTGGATAGTCACCTTTTGTTTAGGCTCTCGTGAGGTGAGTCATTTGGCATTGCTGTAGTGCTAGATTTGTTGGTTTTGGGCCATGATGTGGTTATGGACCTCTTAAGATCCTTGATTGTTTGGGATAATTCCTCTGGGATTGCATTTTTTGTGGGCGGGTACATGGCACTGTCATGCTACCGTACTGGCTAGCTACTAGTGCAGTTCGGATGGAATCAATGTTAGTTTTGTTTTGTTAAGCATTGTCCTTTGACTAATGATGATGATAGTTATTTTGGGGATCAGTCATAGTGATTGATCTGGCTGTTGTTGGTATGGCTATAGTTGCCATTTTCTTTGAGGAGTTCTTGTGTGATGACGCTTTTAGGATCAAGTCGATTGATTGATGTTTCGGGTAGAAAGAGCATTGCATTGCTAGTGTCACTTATAGTGTCACCTCTAGATACGAAGAAGGATTGTTAGAGTCTTACCATTATGGTAAGGGCTCACTTATGTTTTGAGACAGGTTGTTGTTGCATTGGTTTTTAGAGTCAGTTTATGGCTAGGACTAGTGTTTCCTTTTTTCTAAACATTCTAGGACACGATGTCCATAGGGTTCACTGTTGCATCAATTTATCTTCTGCAGTTTCATTTTCTATCATGTTAGTTGTTTGAATTATGATATTGTGATGCATGAGTAGGTGGAGGGGTGTCCACATTTGCTTTCTTATTGTGTGGCATTAGCATGCCTTCTTTATATGCTTAGAGATGCCATGTTGTTACTATACTTTAGTGACATGATTTTATGCTTACATGGAGACGCGCTACATATACCCTTAATTTTTATCTATGTGAGTAGATTCACTTACTTAATAGTTACATTTCCTTGTTATTTGCATGACTTTCACGTCTAGTTTTTCCTTTTGTTTCCCCTCAATAACACGTAGTGTGTATGTAGGTTTTCATAAAGGTTTTGTTATGAAATTCCTTATAAAGGAGTTGTCACATTTATTTTGTTTTGAGCTGTCTACTTCCCTGAGGTGGGAAGGATACTCCATTTTTGTTATATCGATGCTTATTGGAGAATAGGGTTTCTTCATTGCGTTGTGCACTATTTTGGGGTAGGTTGGTCCGTAAGGATCACTATCATTGTCTTGAGTCCTTGGTGAGGATTTGATGGGTTTTTGGTCGACTTACTTCCATGTAGGGGGTGAAGTCTTTGACCTTATTGTCTTTCATTTAAGAGATGAAGTTATGGTGTTGTCCTTTTTAGGACTGGTGGTTCCCCTTCTTTCACGTCTTCCCTTGGGGAGTTTTTGTCATGGTTGTTGACAGAATTGTAGTGCCCAGAGTGAGTTGATTGGTATGAGATCATTTTTACCAGGACTTATGTCCATATCATTGAGGGATTATTTGATTCATGAGGTGAGCTCGATGCTCTTTTGTGAATGTTTTTCGAGACTTGCTTTAGTTTTGAAGACCTGGATGTGGTTGACTCTTAGGAGGAGTTTTGGAGGATCGTTATAGGATATTGCTTGTTTATGGAGTTTTTTTGTCCAAGTTATGACTAGGCATAGTTTTTGAGGAAATATAGTTCCAGTGATTGGTTATGGATTAAAATTGAGGAATTTTGATTTAGCTTGGTGGTGCCAAGCATGGTTTTGAGAGACTCATTTTGTGACTTTGGCTGTCGAGATTTTGATGTGTGTCCCATTTGGTCGACTTGTATTTCAAGGATTTAGTTATCCGTGATAGGGATATGGATCTGATGTTTGATCACGGTGATTAGTCTTGTGGTTAATCTGTTTCAGGGAGATATGTAGGACTTTCGATGAAATGTCTTATAGTGAAATTAGTTTTGATTTCTGGAGGTTTTGATTTGCTTATCAGGCTTTGGATTCTTGATCGATGTTGTTAATAGGAGAATTTTAAGACATTAAGGACATTGGTTTTGCTATGTTAAGGACTTGGGGCCTTAAGCATAATGGTGCCTATGACATTGTTGTCAGAATTTGGAATTGGCTAGGTTGGTTTGAAACGTCTTTAGACCATATTCCAACTCTCACAAATGCCCGGTTCCCACATTGCTTTTGGCCATAATCGTTTTGCGACATTAATGTCATTTATATCAAGAGGTTTCATGGGTAGCCCTAGTGGGGGGCAGGTTATGAATTAGTGCCTTATAATGTCATGCTACCGTACAAAGTTGTGTGTTGTGGGCAAGTGCTAGTTGCCGTTGATGTTACCTTACTGACGAGTGAGTGTGGGAGGGCGCTAGGTATTGCCATTGTTATCGCACATTTGAGTATGTCGTGGGCGGGTTTTGGTTGCTATTCGGACTGCCACGTCGTCTTGTTCGATACCCTGATGTGATATATGATTATCTTGGAGTTCCTTTGGTGGTTGTTTTTGGATCTATATGATGGTTCATTAGGACGGACGCTTACGGTTGTTGTTTTTCATTCTTTTGTCTGACCTTGGGTTCTGTGTGTGAGTTCTGACTTGTCGTATGGCCATGTGGCCACTTTTCCTTTGAGTGGTTGGCTTGTCATGAGCATGTGCATGAAAATGACACTGGTTTGTGGATTTCTTTTCAGTTTTAAGGTCGCTGGTGTAGCGTATTGTGTGGGATACTCAGAGATATACTCTGTGGTTATCCCAGTTTCACATTTTGTTTTGTTGGGGCTAGATTTCGGGGACAAAATCCCTTTAAGGTGGGAAAGTTGTAATGACCTAGTCTTTTTTCTTCCTTTCTTTTTCTCAGATTTTCACGGATATTTTTTTTCCGTTGATCTTTTCCTCTCTAAGTTCAGTTTCTCATCGGTTAGTGTTGCCTCTAGTGCTCTGGAATGATTTTCGAGACTCTTTTCTTTTGATTGACTACTTCCTTTGAGGACTGAGTCATTTCCACATTTTTTGTTTTTTGATACTATTTACTTTTCGTCCTTTTTCCTATTTCGTCTTTTCCCCATTTGCCACTTTGTTGCATAACCTCACTTCTTGTGTTCGGAGTTGGTTTTTGACTTCACATATCTTCATTCAAAGTGGTTTCCACGAAATACGTATCTGTACTTTTGTAAGAAAGTACTCTGGTTGCTCCCGGTATCCATAGGAGCATGGATGCATAGTTTTTCAGAAACATTTCCTTTTCTTGGGGTGTCTTTTATAAATATCTTTTGAAGATATTTTATTTCAGGGTATTTTAAGAAAATATTTTTGGAAGATATTTTCATTCTGGCCATTAGTGCAGTTTTCACTTTTTGGAAGGGCCATTGTGCAATTAATGAATGTTATTGCTAAATGCCTTGTTTTGAGCCTGGATCCCCGTACGGGATTCATTTTCACTTTTCATCGAGTCGTGAATTCTTAGAATTTCCTCCTGATCGTTGCTTTCCAGTTTCAGGGTTTCTAGCCCGGTTGCCACTTCGAGGCATAACTTTCTACTCAGGACTTAGTTTTTGATATCATTTTTTCTGTTGTTTATATTTTCTCATTTTGAATCTTTTTCATTCACGGAGTTTTGCCGTTTGAGTGTGTCTGCTGGAATTTCACTTTTCCGGACCCGGCGAGCCCGTTCGGGGTACTTTTTGAGATTTTCTATAAATAGGGGGTCAAAAAATTAAAAAGCTATCTTCTCCACACTTCTTGCATGACCAGAAGTTCCCATAGCAGCCCAAGGGAGGCTTCGACCCTTCTTCTCTTAATTAAACCTCCTTCCCTTTGTCAAAAAGTCATAGAGCCTTTGCGTTTTATGTTTATCTTGACGACGCGCATCTTTCACCCTTATTAGAATCCATTTTTGGCCAATTTTGGAGTTTGGGTTTGAGGCCAAGTTCGGATTTTGGTAGGTCCTCTTTGGAGTTTAATGTTCATGGCGTTGTCCCCGATAAAACCCCGTAGTATGGTCGGATTCGGAGCCGTTTCATTTTGGTGGCTTTTGAGATTTTCAACTCAAATTGAGGTAAGGGATGTTTTAGGATTAGGTATGTGTTGTACTGAGTGTTTCCCATGATTATATAACTTAGTTGCATGCCTTGTATTAAGTCTAGAAAATTAGTAATATTTATTTATTTATATGAGATTCAATTTACAAGGATGTATATAGTTTAGATTAGAATTGTGGCACGATGATAAATTAGGCTTTAATATATTTGTTAACATATATTAAATTGGGATTATTTGAATAAGAATTGCACTTTTTATTTAATATTTGTCTTTTGTGAAAGATTAATTCCCATGGTTGTACCTTACATGAAACTAACTTGTAATATGCTTTTAAATTAAATCTTGGCATGTCTTTTAACATACTTTAATTTGAGAGCATTTGGTTGAGTATGAAAAAGTAGAGATTTTAATTAAAATGATTAATTAAAATCTATTTAATGGTTTCATTGGCCTAATTAAGTTTCTAACTTGATATTTGTGATGACTAGGACTTTTATACTAACATATGTTAATTTGGGACCATTTGATGTTGTTTTAGAATTTAGGGATTTGATTATCATGATTTAATTGAATTCCATTTTGTTGTTAAAATGGCCTAATCAAGTTTTTGAATTGATATATGTAGTGATCAAGTTATGTTGTATAACATGTGTTAATTAGGGATCATTTGATTGAGATTTGAAACCTAGGCAATTTAATTAGTTATTTGATTAATTTTTGTTTCTATTGCATTATTGATTAAATCAAGTATTTAACATTGATAGTATGTTTGAAGCATGATTTTAGACTTGTAACGGATGTATGAGTTTATGTTTCAATGTTGAAATATATTGTGATAGCGTGTAACAAATCGCACATTGAAGATTCGACATGTGATGTTATTATAGCGTGTAACGAATAGCACTCTGAAGATTCGACATTGTCATCCTATAGTAGTTGTGGATTTAGAGCATGTACTATATGGTTTTAGCTTACTTGTGCATGGAATATAGTTTTGTGTTTTATATATAATTTCGTATATAAGTTGTGAACTTATCTATTTTAGAGTCACTTGGGACATTGTTACTGTGATATGGCTAGAGTTTGGCTCTAGTACGGGAGGTATGAGTTCTCCCCATTTGAGATAGTGCGCACTAGGGTGGTCTTTCCAGCGGGTTAGTGCCCGAAATAACCATTGAGGTCTCGGCAGAATTCTGAATGTCCAAGTCTTCCACTATTTGTTTTCGCATTCAATTCCAAGTTGACAACCAATGTTTAATTGTGACTTGTGGTTTTGGTTATTGGTGATTTAATGTTGTTAAGTACATTTATGGATTATGAGTTCTAATGAATCATTGCAGGTTTTAATGTTGCTGAGTATATTTGTGCATTGTGATTTCTAATGAATCATGGCAAATTTTGATGTTGTTAAGTACATTTATACTATATTGTTCAAATGTGATTTAGGAATGATCCTATAGATTCATTTGGAATATAGACACTTGGTGGTATGACCCACTTTAGTTGTTTTCGTATTTTAGATTTCAAGTTGATAACTTTGAGAATTTATATCTTGTTGCCTTGTATAACACGTTTCTATGCTATTTGAATTGCATGAATGATGTAATTTAGGCTAAAAATGATTTAAGGTAGCTTGAGATGCTCCTTTAGTCTCATTTTTGACATAAACGTTAGGTGGAATGAACCACAAGTAACTATTTGAGTATTATAAAATGTTATGTCTTTGCATGCTCATCTCCTACGAGTAGATTTATGTTACTCACCCCGAAGTTACTAGGGGTATTGTTTAGGTATAGTATTCAAGATTTGGAGATTTGTACTTGCCTTGGGTGATTTGGAGATTTGAAGTTTCTTTCAAAATATTCTTGTTCACATGCATTTGTTAGCGTGTTTAAGTTTTACTTTTGATGTTGTAATACTTAGTTAGGTCCAATATGCCATTTTTGCCTTATAAAATGTAATGTGTACTTAGATACACTATTTGGAACCTATTTGATATGTATGACATGAGGCCAAGGGCCACAACTTTAAAGTTTAGGTGTATGCATTTAGATTCCAAGTTTCACCCTTGAAATGTAACTTTTCTAACTTTGGAGGTTTGATATGTGATTTGGAGTAAATGACATGCAATGAGGCCATGGGCCATTGTAACACATTTCAATATGTAAAGTACATTTGTTGGCATGCTTGTATAGTTTAAAATCTTATTTTTGGATCACATTCATGTTGGGGTTTGAGGCTTGGGTGAAGCCTCAACATTTCTTGTTCATAGCAGGTCCTTCAGCACCATTTTGAGTCATTTCAGCTGAATTTCATTGTTCAGCAAAAACTCTTTTTCATGTAGCTTAGGTACTGTTTTGGCTCATTTCGGTCGACCGATGATTTATTTCAGCCTACCGAAGTGACGTTTTCTTAAAACTCAATGTTCTAGAGATTTTCTATTCATTTCAGTCGATGGAAATGATTATTTCAGTTGACCTAAATAGAAATCACATAAATGTCTTTCAGTTTTGTTTCTCTGACTTCATAATTCCTTCATTTCTAATCCAAATGGGGTGATTCTTAAGCCTAAACTCAAGGATTTTGAGTCAGATTTCCAATAGTACCAGTGCCATTCTCAGATTCAAATCACAGTGGGAGTGATTTATGTTTTAGTGAGAGAGTGTCAGTTTTCGCTTAAACCTGGAATGAGCGCTTTGTGGGATTCTTGGCCAAAGTTCCTAGAACCTCTTGGAATATTGTGAAATGATTAGATTATACCTTATTTAACTTGTTTAGAGTCAAGTTTCTCTTTTTATTTGTGAATTGACCATTTTACCCTTAATTAACAGATTCTACCCGTTTTGACTCTTGTTTGCTCATTCGTTCACTTTGATTTTCGTGACTTCATGGAAGGTCACATTGGTGTCTTAGGGATGATCTATCTTGCTTCTGCATTTTGGACCCATTACAGGGTCAACTTTTGATTTATCACTGACGCACCGGGTTGCAAAACTTGGGCCGTCACAATTATAGCATGAGAATATCACAAAGTTTATTACAGCCCTTGTTTCAGCAAAACACAGCTTAAGCCTTAGGGTTTGAATGCCGAAAATTGCAACTAACCAATATTCTGTCACAATGACAACTTTAACAGTCTAGATTCATTAAAATATACTTGTAGCAGATTTAAATATCATAAAAAGCAAGGCATAATCAATTAACACTTGAATCTAAGAATAGACTAGTAAATCAAGTAGAATAGGTGAGCTCATTGTCCAAATCTGATTTCAACATGTTTTCAACAAAACTTTGTACTGAGCATGTGTAAATAGGTGAATAATAGCTGTGTCAATCCTCAGATTAGACCACAGCACCTTGAAACTCAAATTCATTACTCAGTCTAGCCCTTACAGTAGCGAAAACAACAGCAGCAGCATATCCTCAGTTAATACACTAACAAGGCTTGAATCAGTGAGGTTTCATAGCATGAATCATCATAAAAACACTCAAAAAATCAAGTTCATTCAATACTCTCAAGAGAATATAAGCTGTAGCTCAATTTTTTATTCCTCTGAAAGGGCTAAAAAAACCAAATCTTATTATAACAACATATATATAGCAATGTTGAATACACAAGGCTTCATACACCCAGGGAATACACCTGTCACCTTCAGCCAATGATTGATAAAGCATAATTATGATGTTTTCAGAGGAAATAACCAATCACAGCAGGCCACTTCAGCTGTTTTGTCACCTTGCACACCAGAATTCACACATACACACCACACAGTTGTAAATTCCATTCTACTAAAGACTTAACCTCTAAGAAATGCAATATTCTTACATATTCAATCTCTTTAGGACCACTAAAATGTGTCACACTCATGATCATAGTTGGAAAGTACCAAAATACCCTTAAACTTCTCAGCTAAGAAAAAGTCCTGAGACTGTTCAAAGAGCAATGCAGATTCAATTAAGCCAATCCAGTGCAATGCAGTTACCTGAGCATTCGTATATATATTGAATACAACTGAGAAATGATAGTTCTACCCCTGAAACAACTTGTAGCAACTTTTCATGAACTGAATTCACACAAAACATAACATTTTTAGCTAATATAGGTAAGCACACTGTAATATACAAACTAATACCAATGTGAAGGATAAGTCACTGAAGATAAAATTACCACATTGCCCTTGAACTTTATTTTAAGCAACATTAAAAGTGAATAAGCCCTTTGAACTCACTGATAAACTGGTTTTTGACATTAATAAGGCAAACAATGCTTAGGAAACCTTAGGACCAACAATCTCCCCCTTTTCTCTTTAATGACAAAAGCATTAACACGAAATAAATAAAATCTCAATGACCAACAGTCAATCACAGCAAGCATAATAAAGCAAAACAACACCAAATAAAAGGACTAGTTGAAAAGCTACCCTTATTTCAATCCATTCTCCCCCTTTTTGACATTGAAGGACAAAAGCTGAGAAGGACCAACAATAACAAGCTTAGAAAGATGGTTGAACAACTCTAAGAAGAGCTCTAAGGGTTGAAAATCTCTGAGGGAGAAGAGGTTTGGTCATGATATCTGCCAGTTGATCTTTAGTAGGTAAAAAAGTGATGTCAATGTGACCTTTTTGGACTTTGTCTCTAAGATTGTGATACCTTATGTCAATATATTTGCTCTTCCAGTGAAGTGTGGGATTCTTACTTATTACAATGGCAGTTTGATGATCATAGTAGAGCTTAGGATGACCTGAGAATTAAAGACCAAGATCTATAAAAGTAGTGTGCATCCAAAGAAGTTGGGAACCAACCTGAGAAGCAGCTATGTATTCAGCTTCTGAATTAGATAAAGAGACAGTATTTTCCTTCTTGCTTAACCAATAGACTAAGTTAGAACCAAGAAGATAGCAACATCCTAATGTACTTTTTCTGTCAGGTAAGGATCCACCCCAATCAGCATCTGAAAAGGCTATAATAGAAAATATGGGTGAGAAAAGATAATGTAAACCAAAGGAGATAGTACCCTTGACGTATCTAAGAATCCTTTTGGTAGCTTAAAGATGAGAGATTCGTGTATTGCTCTAAAATCTTGCTACCAAGCCCACAGAATACATAATATCAGGTCTTGAAGCTGTGAGATATAATAGACTTCCAATGATAGACCTATAAAGAGTAGAAGGGACAGATTTTGTGGTACACTCAAGCGATAGCTTGGTATTAGGACATAGTGGAGTTGAAACAGCCTTGCAATCATTCATATTAAACTTTTTAAGTAGCTCAGAGGCATACTTATGTTGAGAAATGAAGATCCCTGTGGAAGTTTAACGGATTTGAAGACCTAAGAAGTATCTGAGAGGTCCCAAAAGTGACATTTCAAATCTAGTTGTTATTAAATTGGCAAAATCTGAGGCTAAAGAGATATCTAAGCCACAAAACATAATGTCATCAACGTAGATTTGAAGAATAAGAAACTGATCTTGATAAAGTTTGACATAAAGGGTGCTATCTACTTTTCCTCTATGAAAACCTTGTTCAACCAAGAACTAATGCAGCCTTTCATACCAAGCCCTTGGAGCCTGTTTAAGACCATACAAGGCCTTATTTAACTTAAAAACATAAGATGGATACTTAGGATCTTTAAAACCTTCAGGTTATTTCAGGTACACTTCTTCATTTAGCTCTCCATTCAAAAAGGCAGGCTTAACATCCATTTGATAAAGTTTGACTTGTTTGTGACAAGCAAAGGACAAGAGCATTCTAATGGGTTCCATCCTAGCAACTGGGGCAAAAGTTTCATCATAGTCAATACCAACTTGTTGA
>JAOTQH010080811.1:0-16623 GCA_025631255.1 Cornus kousa | reverse complement strand
GAGTAGGGCTGCAACTTGGGCGGGCCCAACTCGAAATAGCCTGAGCCCAGTTTGAAATTTTGTGGGCTTGAACAATATTATTCTAATGTCGATTTGGGCCTAGGCTATATAATTTGAGCCCGAATTCTATTCGAGTTGGAATTGGGTTGATATAAATGAAGCCCAAATTCAACCAGAACTCAAAAATATTATATATATTTATGATTATATTAAATCACAGGAGTGTAATAGCCAAGTTGATAATATGATTGAAATTTATGAATCTTAAGGTTCAAATCATGGTGAATTATTTTTACACAATTTTTTTTTTTAAAGTGGGCTTAGTGCGGAATCGGGCTGGACAAGCCGCCCAACCCAGCCAGGTTGCAGCTAGGGGAGAGAGAGATTTTTTTTGCTATGATACTAATGGTAATTAGTAAAGTAGAGAGACCTCAATTTTTTTAACCTCTTTTCAAGACGTAAAATGTCACAAGCCAGACTGATTCTCGTGTAAATGTGTATGCTCCCACCATCATTATTATTATTTTTTTTTGACAAAAAATTATCTCCGATACCATCTATGATTATCAAAGCTTTCTCTATCTAAAAAAAATATAAATATACATATATGTAAGTACAATTTGATTTAGATTGGTTGGGATTCTTTGACATCCAAACAACCATCTAAATGGTTCCCCTAATTTTGGAACCGAAACTGAATTGTCAATCCACAAAATCAAAAGAAAGTTAAGAAACTATACTGTTGGGAGTAGTTCACAATCAGATTGACAGCTTTAAGGAATTTTTGTACACCCCCGATTATTATTATGGTTCAGTTTTATATTTATTTATTTATTTCAAGTAACAAATAATTTTTTTTACTCTGACCAAAAATAGTTGTGTGGAATCAAAGGTAACATAAATTAGGTTTGACAATTTGTGTTAGCGAGTCATAATCGTATTATGTCTATTTAAGAAAATTATACTAAACAGCTCAATCCGAACACGATTCGATTAATAATCGTATTATGAACTCTCAACACTAATCCGACCTGTTTATTAAACGAGTTACACGTGTAACCTATTAAATGACCTATTTACAAAAACAAAATATTATTATATTATTTAAATTATTAATAATATTCAATAAAACAATAAATACTAAAAAAATATATGTTTTAATCAAACCAGATTATTAAATAGTCTCTAGTTTACAAAAGAATAAATTATAAGACACAAGTTTAAATTGTAATTTTAAAACTTATATAGAAATTTATTTATGACACATAAAGTCAAACGTATAAACGGATTACATGGTTGAACCTTTCAACCCAAATATGACACGATTAACTAAACAGATTAATCGTATCAATTTGTTTACTATTTGAATCAGTTTAAGGTCAACCCAAACCTGCTTAACTAGAACCGTGTTGACAAATCGTGTCAAATTTTGTCACCCCAAATGTGTTTCAGACTTTCAGTGCTACTTTTTTTACTTTTCAAAGAAAAAGATTGAAGTTTCAAGACATCAAGGCATCGTAAAAGCACACAAATATAGCGTAAACTAAGCACCACTGCCTACTATATCCACAATCTGTTATAACTTCTCTCTCTCTCTATATATATATATGTATTAATTTAACCAGAAATGCACAACAAATAATAAACAGCACCAATGTTAAGAATGAAAGTGCAATCCAACCTCTCTCTTTTGCATTTTCATGACATCACTTTACTATTTTTGCAGAATTGTGCACGATAACTAGTATAACCTCGTTTTCCTCAAAGGAGAGGTGAGGGGTTCGAGCTCCATAGCAAACATTTTTTTGGTATATGTGTGAGTATATATTTACCCAACCAAGAACAACATAGTAGCTGAAAGGCAAACCTACATACAAATGTTGTCATTGCCTTTTCTTTCGGCTAACAAATCTACACTGTCTCATCCGGAATCACGATGCCTGCCCTCTTAAAAAGTTCGCTCGAAGCATGCTTTCCCATAGAAATTATTTCTTCCTGTCAAATGTATAACCAGAAAAGTAAAGGGAAAAGAAGAATGTCATTGGTTCCAAAAAAATGCAGAAATAATATGATAAAAATGGACTGTTCATATGCAATGAGGACTAGCAAACAGATGGACATGGCGCGATACGGTTCAAATATGTAAAACTATGGAACAAAGAGAAGGTTGACAATAACACGGTATTCGTGAAACCAGACCTGCCCTTTCATTCCCCCTAGCATTCTCAAAAGATTTTGTTCGGAAAATTCTTGAAAGTATAAACATCCTTCTAGTCGAAGTTGTGGGATAACTGTGCATGATAATTTAAAATGACTATAGACAAGCAACTTAAGAAACTAGACCTATAAGATATCGGAGTTTCAGCAGCAAGCATGTTAAAAATGATACAGAAACCGTCTAAAGAGCTTTAGATGTTATGCTTCTAAACACATATGATGCAAATCCAAGACATGGTAATACTCAACATGTCGAGCAACATAATTTAACCATCAATTGGTTTTAATTTAAAGGGCACATTGGTTGATCGAAAAAGATATCAGATGCATAAGCATTTGGTAATTACCTCATCCACATTCAAGATTTTGTGATCCTTCATAATCCAGCGACCATTGCACATAACAGAGATGATATTTTTATTTCCCAAGGAATGTAAGAGGGCTCGATTTCTGCAAATTTGTTTAAAATGAATATTTAGTAACTCAATTTTGGAGCTCGGATGGAAAATATTATACCAGCAAAATAATTTTAATGTTATAATATGCAACCAAACACTAGAAAATACGTAAAATGTCTTCTGGAAAACATTTTACATCAAAACAAATGGAGCCTTCGTGTTGTGAACTTGTGATAGCTGCTGTCCCATAATTAGTCCTTACCAAGATAGAAAGTCCAGATTATTGTTTATAACTTTTTTGTTAAATCACCTCTTAGTAAATGCATCAAAGCATAATGAACATTTAGTTCCTTTTTTATCCCTTTTTCTCACAAGTGTTTCATATCGACAAATTTGGAAAAAAACTTTTCAATCACAAGTGAATTCGATAGGAGCATTACAGAAGACATCTACACATAGTTCGTGAATGACAATCAGGAAGATTCTTTCATGAGTTCAAATTAGACAATATAAAAGCAAAAGCTTCCAACAAAGATAAATTTATGAAAGTATTGCATGACGTCAGGGGCAGATTCATACCTGCCTTGCAAAGTAACCATCGACGAGGAGAAAGGACGGACAACAATCATGTCAGCCTACCAAATAATGATAACAAGCAATAATCTGCGTCAATTTTCTGGCATAGCATCGATAAAGCTAATAAATCTGAAGATGACAAGAAGCCATATAGGTGAGTAGAGATTAAATCCGGTACGTAAATGATAACACCTGAATATGTAGCCCATTGCAACTTCTAGCTCATGCAAGTCACAAAGAAGTGCAAGATAATAATATTATCATCTTGAAACCACGTGCTTCCATCTACAAATAACACTTCTGTACAATTTCCTCAACTAGTTTCCCTTTTTTGTTTAACAAGGCCATCTTTTCTTTTGGTACTGACATAAGTGAATGGAATTTCCTTTTTCTTCCTCAGCTTCCTATTCTAGCTCTGCACAATTCATCCTTACTAAGCTCAGTGTTCCCTCCCCCGTTTTTAATTTAAAGTAGTATCAGAGCTATTCAATCAAGTCGCAATTAACTTTGACCGTCACAGATCTAACTTCATTTATAGGAGTTCTTATGCAATTGATACTAGAATTATTTGAGATAGGCAACTGCTTATGCTGACTATATCTCAATAAAAATAAAATAATAAATAATAAAAATAATGACCTACGATTTCAATCTAGTTAAAACAGAGTATCATGCATATTTCTGCAACTAAATGTAACCTTTTCATCACCTTTTTCAGTAGGACAGGACAGAAAAAAGGAGAACAAAACAAATAAGAAAATATCACCACGGTACAATGCTGCCAGCACCTAGAACATAGAATAAGTTTGCCCACAGTCAAACAACAGATGTGTTAGGGTTGAAAGAAAAACCAACCTTTTTCCCAACCTCAAGTGACCCTATTTCGTTGTCCCAGAGTACTGATTTTGCACCATTTACTGTTGCCATTTTGAGAACGTCTATAGAAGGACAAGCTGTTCTATCTTCATAAACTTCCCTTATTTCGTTTTGAATAGAATAGAGCATCTCCCCCACTGCAAATTCCATTGCTGTAAGCAATATAAATCAATAAGCAATTTTCACTTATCAATGAACTACGAAGGCATCTAGAAAACAACCTTAAGTTCAGTCAATGTTAGATCATGAGGGCAAACCCTGAAGAAGTAGACATTGTGCTCCAACAGTAAAGCAATAAAAGAGAGTTTTTGATTTTTGATTTTTTAATGGAGGGAATGAAGAACAGAAAACCAGGATTTTAGAATCAGGACAAACCATTGAGCATTCTATCATTCGATTTTGCCCCATCTGTTCCCAAAGACATGCATATACCAGCATCAAGCATTCTACCTATAGGTGCATGTCGAGGAGTAGGCTCATCATCCTCTTCAGCAGCAAGACAATAAGATACTTTAACCCCAGCCCTTGCAAGGAAATCAATCTGAAAGGAAAATGTGAGATAACAGTTATAAATTTATAATACCCGGGAAGAAAAAAATAAAATCATGAGCAGAACAACTACTGTGATTAATCAACGACCAGGAAATAAGTGCATTGACTCATAGAAGTGATTAAAGTAACCACAAACAAAAAGATTGCTAAGAATGTGTTACTTTTCTCTATTTCTGTTTCATTTTGTATGAAAAAGGGTGAAGTGGGGGGAGGGGGAAGGTTAAGTGATCAGCTCCAGCACTTGAAGGAGTCTACAACTCTATGAGCAGCAGTTTAAGTACAAAACTTACCACTCAATTGTAGGGAAAGAAGTATGCAAGGCAGCTCAAGAAATGTTAAAAATGCTCACATTTTCCGTTATATATATATATATATATATATGCATGTATGTATATATATATTTATAAATAGTAGTATAAACCTTGAAACAATATCATACATTGATCAGTAATAAAAAAAAAATTAACCACAATAACACATCTCTCAGTCGCTCATTTATTTAATAAAAAACAAAAAGATATTAAATGGTTATGATGTACATGAACATTCTTTCAGTCTGTATCTAAATTGTGCATTCCGCTTCACTATTTTTGGACAGTCTTTGACCAGATCATGATTTTATTTCATACCTATGGCAAGTTATGCAGGTTGATTTGGTTTCAACAGAGTGCAACACACAATGAACAGAAAGAATTACCTCTGTATCACTGACATATATAGTATGAGCTGCTAGCAAATTACTCTGCAGGAGCTTGATTTTCTCCAAATATGTAACTGTTCCACTTCCATGATCAACTTTTAGAGTATCCCTCACAACTTCAATCTCATAATATGTCTCTGCAACGTTCTACATACTAAAAACATTAAAGGAGAGCCAGCACAATCAAAATATTAAAGAATTCATATCCATTTTTTGGTATAAAATGTGCTATGCCTAATTAGTTTGATTGACTGCCAAATTCTATATATTTTAAAAAACAAAGAAAGAAGAAAATAGATAAAATGAAAAAGAAGAAATAAACAAACTTTTGTACCAGGTCAACAGATATTGGTCAAAATATTGAATTGAGAAATTCTACAAATTTCTCAAGATGAAAGCAATCATAGCATTCTAGAGTATTTGAAGACCTCTCAAAAAGATGACCAAAAAAAAAGTAATTTGAGTTCTTTGACATTTATGTAGTGGGAGCCTGCATAGCAGTTTCATTAAGAAGACATAGGACTAAAATGTCAGTATATTGTTTAAAAATGTACCAAGAAAATAAAGATATAGCATTCAGGATCTTTCTGAAGTTAACCAGTAAAAAAGAGAGAATCTTTCTGAAGTTGACAATTTAATCCATGGTATATGGGTACGTACAAGCTTGCGATGCCATGACTTCATATATCTAGGTTTAACCATGAAGGCAGAGTAGTGGACAAAATAAGGAAACTGGTAAATTAACTCTACAAGTAAAATTTTCTAGTCCCGTGAACTCCTCAAGCTCGATTAGAAAGACGGAGAATTTAAAATTTCTCATTCACTATTTTCTCATTCTTCATTGATTTATATAGATGATCCAGCAACGATGGAATTTATACGTTGTTTACTGAATCACACGAAATTTTACCCCAACACCATAAATCTAATGGAATGTATGAAATACATATGAACTGAGGAGAAGAGAAAATTTTCAACTCCAATTGGAACTTGCAACAGATAAAAATGGAACAAAATTTAGAAAGCATTCCTGGAAACAGAAGTGGGCCACTTGGACTAATTATGTTATGGGATTTTGATATTCTGCCAGCTCTCCTCCAAAACTCATGTTCACCAATGTCACTAGTGCTACTTAACTTGAGAATATTCTCTTATTTATTGGTATCTAGCATAAATTCAAAGTTGTTTTCTACTATGAGAAAAGCTATAGCATGCATATAACCAGGTCATCGAATGAGATGTCCTCAAAAAGCTTTCATACATATGCATTTCAGAGAAAGAGAGCTACCATATGGATCCCAGTTTTCAGCTCTTTTGCTGTATCTCTTGTTTCAAGCAGTAAACGTTCAGTTGAATTCATAATTTGCTGTATCTCTTGTTCCAAGCCATATTCTGATGCGTCCATCTGCTGTATTTTGGTGCTTCTTGTAAAGTTCCTTTTGAGACTGCCCTTGACGTAATGAAAAACTTCGTTCTCATAATGGTTGAATTAATGATTAAATCAAATTATAAAATCCACAATAATTTCTAAGAGACACTAATCAATATGAGGGAAAAGAATGTAACATTGTCAGGCAAGCAGGATAATTGGTTCATGCATAGGATGCACATCCAATGCTTTCTAACAAAAAAATTCATCCCAGCCTATGATAAAATATAATGAGAAACAAAACTAACCAGTAAAATAAGCACACGGAGAACGACACCAATAGTTTTTTTGTAATTTATCATAAGATGTAAGAAATGCAGTCGTAGGGATTTATATGTACATAACATTCTACATCATGCCAATTATGACCAATTTCTAGACGATATCATTGACACTGACAATCTTTCAAACTTATGCTTTGAGCTCCGTACTCTCTCAAGAACCCAAAAAAAAAAAAAAGAACCACTTCACATAGTTTTTTCTGTAATTCATTGCACAATAAGATAAGGAATCGAAGTATGAACAACCTGAATACAATCATGGGTAGTCCAATTCGTCCAAGATGTCGGTAAACCTTCACCAGAGTCCATAATTGACTGTGTTAAACAAGCGCGCAAGCCCAGTAACTCCACTGCCTTCGCCACCTCCGATACATGCTGTCCTCCTGCTTCAGCAAAGCAGGTCACCTGAATCAACACATTACAAACCCAAACAACACTTTAATAAATCAAAACAAGCACCACTAAGCATTAATGAGTTTGCACATCATTACTAATACTCACACCACAATGTATGAGTTCGATTCCGCAAAGCAAAGTGGAGATGTATGAATCTTGCTCAGTCATGTTGGACTCAAAAGGCCACATGTGATCGTGCAACCAACGCATCAAACCAAAGCGAACGAGTATCTCTCTAGCTAACTGTTGAGAAGTATGAACGTGTGTGTCGATTAACCCTATATAGCCATAACAAATGCGGACAGAGTCACAAATACATCAAATGAATCTTTCAAAAAAAAAAAAAAAATGCATCAAATGAAGGACAAGACTCCTATCGTCAAACTAATTAAATAAAAAAAATTCCCCAATTTTCAACAATGTGTACAACTAAAAAGTAAAGAAGACATATACAAGAGCAAACGCGCATATTTATATATAATAAATACACGAATCATTGTTTAGAGAGGAAGAACCAGGGCTAAGTTTCTGCATCGTCGAATGAATTAAAGAATTGCCCTAAATTTTCAACATGTCTGTACAACGTAAGAGTAAAGAAGATATATACAAACACACTGACACACACATATTTATATACACAATAACACATAAATCTGTGTAGAGAGAGAGGAAGAGCCAGGACTAAGTTTCTGCATCGTAGATTGAATTAAAGAATTTAGCTAAATTTTCAACATGTCTGTACAACTTAAGAGTAAAGAAGATATATACAAACACACTGACACACACAGAGATATACACACAATAATACATAAATCTGTGTAGAGAGAAAGAGAGGAAGAACCAGCGCTAAGTTTCTGCATTGTCGATTGAATTAAAGAATTGCCCTAAATTTTCAACATGCCTGAAGAACTAAAGAGTAAAGAAGATATATACAAACACACTGGCGCACACACGCATATTTATATGAACAAACACACATAGATACATTCATAAATACATATATATATATATATACATGAATATATAAATCTGTGTAGAATAGAGAGAGGGAGGGAGAACCAGGGCTAAATTTCCGATTTCTTCAAAGAACTGCTCCAATCAAACCATATATGTACAAACACATACATATATATTCATACAAAGGATATATAGAACTAGATATATGCAAGCGCGCATATATATGTGTGTGTGTGTGTGTGAAGAGAGAGAGAGAGAGAGAGAGAACCAGGGAGTAGGATTAGGCCCTTGAGATCGATGATTTCGTCCGCGGTAGGAGAGAATTGGCGGAGAATGTAACCGGAATCGCCGATGGCTTTGATTTTATCGTTTACGATTACGATACCGCCGTGTCGGAACACTCGGTTTCGGGGATCCATCGTGATGATGTGCGCATTGTGGAGTAGTAACATTACAGAGCTGTTCTTCACTGCTTCTTCTTCCATTGCTACCGACCTAACCCTACTCTCTTCGTTTGTTCTTCTTCGGATCAACAAATATCGTGTTACTCTTTTTCCTCTGAATCTTATATATCACTCTGTTTTGGGCTTTTGCTTGTTTGTCCCCATTTTTCACTTTTTCATTCATTCAGTGCTCCGCTGCAATATTTTTTCCCGCCAAAATAATTTGATTTTTCAATTTTCAATTACTCCAGTTTTTTATTTTTTAAGGGCAAATTACACTTGATCTCCCCCAACTTTTGGAAAAATTAGACTGTAATCTTTCAATGTTTATAATTTTTAACAGTTTTGTGTTGACAGACTAAAAATATCTTTGAATATAAAAAAATCAATAATATCCTAATATTATAATAATATATTATATTTCTTATTATAATGGAAGGGTAAGATTATTATTTTATAAAATTTGGTCATGTCTTTTGGAAAGAAAAATGTTAGGAGTGTGTTGAGTGCACGGGTCAAATATCAGGGAAAGTCAAAGGAAATAAAAGCTAAAGGTACAACTCGTGTATAATTTGCCCAAACTTCTCATTTTTTTTTTAAAGTTCTAGCAAACATAATCATTATCAAGTTGTGTTTAGTGAAATTTAAACTCTTAACATTTCTTTTAAAGAAGAGGAAGGTGTCTTTAGTGCACTAAACCAAACATGTTTTATGTACATTATAATTTATCATATTTAAATATCTATATCTATATATATATACACACACACACACACACACCCCTCATATAATGTAAGTTTAGAACTCGTCATTTCATAATAAGGCCTAATCAAATTTTAACTCTAGCCGATAAATTTAAGTCAATCCCAGCCGTGAATTTTAAGTCATTATCCAACCCTTCTCCATTTAAGAGCTTATGTCAATAATTAACAAACAATCGAAAAGTATATGTATATTTATTTATTAAACTGAGTTGAGCTCAAACATCTCCCAGCAAAACTTGTTATACTCATGAACACGATAACAAGCTCAGACATCTCCCAACACGGCTCGTTACGCTCATCAACAGTCATGATTGGGCTCTTTGCGTAAAAGGAATATAGTGAATTTCATAATTACATGATACATAGTTTAGCCCACATATACAAAAAGGCATATTAAAGCATGGTCCAGCCCAACAATGTTGAGAATAAAACTCTAATCCAACCTCTTTTTGCATAATTGTTCAAAAGAATTTTAAGACAACAATTGAACAATGTAAATACATGGCCATTAGTCCAGCTGTTATAACCTCTTCCTCCTCTATTGAGCAAAATTCTTTAGGTGACAATCACATATTTTAAATTACTTGTATTTTACTTTTCTTCCGCCTCGATTACCAATATCACTGTTTTCGGATCAAATCATTCTGCTCTTCTGTTGTCCTTAACTCAACAAAAGGTCTCTAAAGGCAGATGTTTTTGGTTTGATGCTCGGTGGTTACAATCTGCAGAGTGTGCAAAAATAGTGGCCGATTCATGGCAAACAAGTTGTCGAGGTACATTTCAATTTCAACTAAAAAATAAAATTAATACCTGTCGCCACTCACTCAAGAATTGGAGTCAACGTTCACAGTGGAATTCACAGTTCAAGATTCGAGAACTCGAGAGTCGCTTGAAGCAGATGAAGGAGCAATCAGGCCATTTTAATTCAGATCAGTTTCATCACCTGGAGAAGGAGTTAGGTAAGGCTTGGCAGGCCGAGGAATTGTTCTGGAAACAAAAATCTAGAATTGATTGGTTAAAGTTAGGGGATCGCAATACCAAATTTTTTCATTTGTCTACCTTAAAAGGTCGTCGTTGGAATGTTATAGGGGGATTGGAAGATGACAATGGAATTTGGTGCACTAATGAATCACAAATTCGAATTATAGCTGAGCGATTTTTTCAAAATCTTTTCACTTCGGACAGGGTTGTTGTGCATGAGTCTTTTTGGGATCTTTGGCAAAGTAAAATTACCGATCAAATGAATGAGTGTTTGTTGCGGGATGCTACAGAGGTTGAATTATATCAAGCTGTTATGGAGATGGGGGCTTATAAAGCTCCAGGTCCTGATGGTCTCAGCCCCATTTTCTTTCAACGCTACTGGTCCGTGATCAAACTAGACTTTCTTCAAGCATTTAATGATTTTCTTCACAGTGGTCAGCTTCTTAAGAGCCTTAATGCGACCAATATTGTTCTCATTCCGAAAGTCAAGGTACCAACAAAAATCTCTCAATTTCGTCCAATTTCTCTTTGTAATGTTATTCTTAAAATCTTTACTAAGGTATTGGCTAATCGGATGAAACCATTAATGTCTTTAATTATTAGTCAAGAGCAGAGTGCTTTTGTTCCCGATAGATTGATTACCGATAATATTTTAGTCATCCATGAAGTGTTACATTATCTTAAACGTCGGAGGGGGAGAACTAACAAATATCTTGCTGTAAAATTGGATATGGCTAAGACATATGATAGGGTGGAATGGGAATATTTGGAGCGAGTGATGCTCAAATTGGGTTTTGCAGGCCAATGGGTGAAGGTGATTATGGAATGTATTACTAGTGCTTCTTATTCAGTAGTGTTGAATGGAATTCCTGGTCGACAATTCACACCACAACGCGGTTTGCAACAGGGTGATTCACTCTCACCATATCTTTTCCTTTTTTGCATCGAGGGTCTATCAAAATTACTTCACCATGCATCTTTGACTGGTACCCTCTCTGGTGTTCAAGTCGGTAGAACAGCCTCTACGCTTACCCATATGCTTTTTGCTGATGATTTCTTACTTTTTTGCAAGGCAAGGGTTTGTGAGGTATGACAAATAAAGCAAATTCTTCATCTTTTATGGTAAATTGACTGGCCAACAGGTGAATTTCGATAAATCTTCAATTATATGTAATGCCAATATAACGAGGACTGAGAAGGAAGAATTGGGTAGAATTTTGCGAATTTCCTTGGCACACATTCATAATAAGTATTTGGGCCTTCTACTTGAAATAGGGCGCTCTAAAAGGGAAATTTTTAAGTTTCTTGAAGATAGAATGGATGTTAAGATTAAAGGTTGGCGGCATTCTTTTCTTTCAACGGGAGGGAAAGCAGTTCTTCTTAAGGCTATTCTCCAAGCCATTCCAACCTTTACTATGAGTTGCTTCAAACTTCCTTTAGGTGTTTGTCAAAAATTACGAAGCAAACTTATTCAATTTTGGTGGTCAGGTTCCAATGATCATAAAGGTATCTGCTGGACCAAATGGGATGTTTTGTGCAAAAACAAAGTAGCGGGAGGCCTTGGATTTCGAGACTTCCCGATTCCTCCTTTATGAAGTCTCGTCTTAAGAGAGGAGTTTCATGGGCATGGCATAGTATTTATTCAAGCAAAGACATCCTTTTTAAAGGTTTTAGGTGGTATGTGGGTAATGGTCGAAGCATTAATATTTGGAACGACCCTTGGATTCCAGAATCAATGGATTTCAAAGTTCACACTCCTTGTCCTGTGCGCTGTGATCTTCAACTGGTTTCTGATCTTATTGATCACCATACCAAGAGTTGGAAATGTTCTCTATTACATCACTTTTTTGATGTTGAAGATTGCACGTTTATTCAACGAATTCCTATTAGTGAATTTGCTAGTTCGGATAAGAAAATTTGGGCTTTTTCTAGCACTGGTTCTTTTTTTGTTAAATTTGCCTATTATGTAGCGTTACACCTTAAAGAAGGTTCTCCTACTCATCCTTTCCATATTGTTCCTCTTCCTTATCAAGATGGTTCATATCAAGTGTGGAAAAGTGTTTAGATTATTCGAGCCAAGGACAAAATTTTGCATTTTTATGGGCTTCTTGTCATGGACATCTTCCAGTTTTTTCCAATATGAAACGTAGGCATTTAGTTGAGGATGAGTGTTGCAAACGATGTGGGCTTGGCATTGAAAGTGTTGACTATCTATTGTTGTTTTGCCTTTTTGCTCAAAAAGTGTGGCGCTTAAGTCCTTTGAGGCTACTGGTTGAACAGGTATCAAGTCCTACATGGTCTTCATCGTTTTCAACTGTTGTTATAGGGCTTCAACATTCTTCCTTATGGATGGATACATTAAGTCTAATTGCATACATTATTTGGTATTTATGGAAGGCTAGAAATGCTTTTATTTATGCAGATTCTGTCATGACAGAGCAAGAAGTTCTTTTTCTGGCTTTGAAGCATTGGGATGAATTTAAACAAGTTATGGATGATCAATCCCTGCATTGTAGTAGTCCGACAGTTCTTCAACCAGAGGCTTGGCAACCTCCACCCAGTGGTGTTCATAAGTTGAATTTTGATGCTTCTTTTTTGCCTCATTCTGGTGAAGCTGCAGGTGGATTTGTTGTTCGCGATTCTGACGGGTGCATTGTCAAAGCTGCCATCTGTTTCTTGCCACATATGACTTCTGCTCTAATGGTTGAAGCTGCGACGGCCCGTAAGGTTATCAAATGGAGTTTGGAGGGTGGCTTTACTGATTTAATTGTTGAAGGTGATTGCAAAGTTCTTCTTGATTCAAAGACTCCTCAGAGTTGCGTAGCTGCTATTTGGGATGATATTAGCTTTTTGCTTACCAAGTTTCAACGCATATCTTTGAAGTGGGTTGGTAGAAAAGCTAATTCAGTAGCTCATGTTTTGAGTCATCTGGGTTTGAAAGAGAAAAGTGATATAATGTTTGATCTTGCTATTCCCAGAGTGCTTCAAGATGCTGCCTTTGGGGAATGCCATCAGTTGTAATGTTTTTTCTTTGAATCAATGACATCTGCTTTCTTGCCTTGAAAAAAAATAAATAAATAAAATAAGATAAGCTTTAGACGCATCCATTATGGTGGCATCCATACCCTCTGAAAGGTAGTAAATGTCATCAATGGGTTGATTGGCAGGGTTGAGGAGTCGATCATTTTGTAGAGCCTTCTTGATTCTATCAATAGTGTGATGAGTAATAGATGGGGGTCTGGGCTTGTAACCAGATGATGATCCTTTGAAGGAGAGTTGAGTCCGGCAATCTGCTGCGTGGATGAGCTGGGCTTGTTAATATAGTCATGGGATATTGTTTGGGAAGGCATGGTAGACTTCTTTGAGGACCTATAGTACTTGGTGGAAGGGTGTAAAGGTGTCTTGGAAGTTGATATAGGTGTGTGTGATTTGGGCTGGTGATTTAATCGGAGCTTGGTGATGGTTGATGAGGATGGGATTGTGAGAGGTAGGGTGGCTGAGTGGAGGGATGGGGGGTGGGAGGGGGAGCCATCTACTCCGTATTTGATTTGTTGAACTATTACATTATTGCTATATATATATATATATGATTGTATGGGGTCCACAATGGACAAAAATGGTCTCTGGTGGAACAGATATGTTGTTCCCACTAGTGCATATCTAGTGGCTATGATTAAGCCGCCTTAGTTTAGTAAAAAAAAGTTACTGAGCTACGTTTTGTTTACTTTAAATATAATAAATACCATCTATAAATATTATTTATACGCTATACAAATACCATATCTAATATTATTAATTTTTTCCTTATTCCCTATATTATAATTCAAAATCTATTTAGTTCGTCTTCCTACTCTTCTTCTCTACATGTTTTTCAAAAATTGAAAATTTGAGCTCTGCATCTTCTCGTGTACTCTCAAAATCAAATTTTGCATAATCAAAAGAAATCCTTCAAAACCTTGCTTGTGTCTTTCACCATCATCAAGAAATCACCAACTTCTAGCATCTTGATAAAAAGGAATGGGTCAATCGAATCAATCACAGAAGCCTCGGCTGTTTAGCATACAGTAGCTGGAGGACATCATCCACAACATTACCATCAAGCGATCCCCCTAATTGGCTCTCCTACAGATTCGGCATTTCTGAATAGGGTGGGCTAATTTTAGATTGGGCTACCATTAGTATTTTTTTTTTTTTTTGGGCTGGACTTAAAGTTGTATGGTAATTTATTTTTTGTGTTTTTTTGGGGGTGGGCGGAAGCCCACCTTCGCCCACCCCTAGGTCCAGATCATCCATGAAAGGTAATACAAGTTTTACATATGTTTCTAACCTTCGTTTGGTTGCTGAAAAAGATTGAGAAAAGGTTTCTAACCTTTGTTTGGTTGTTAAAAAATATTGAAAAATAATAATAATAAAAATAATAATAATAATAGTAGACTGATATTTTGGAACTTATTAGTTGAAGCTTTAAATTGAAGATTCCTCTCTTTGTTCTAACATGGGTAGTTAGTGGAGATTATATAACAACTAATATTCGAAGAGTAATTAAATTTTACTATCTTTATTTCATTTGGGTGTATTTCTGCCATTGAATATTTCTTATAATTTTTTTGGGATTGTTTTAATTTATTTAATTAAGAGAATTTTTAGATTCACTGTACTATGTTATGAGACAGGTAATTAATTTTCTTCTTCCTTTTTCTCTTTTGATCATACTGTTTTGATAAATTTCATGTGGGTAATTTTGTTCCTGTTGGAAGCAGCAGTATATTGAATATATTATTTTCAGTAAATTTGCTCTGTAATATGCTATTTGATGTGGTTTTATAATTGAGTGGGAGTTATAGAGGATAAAATTGTTTTTCAAAAATTCTGTGAATGAATGTAAAAACAAAGTTGTTCATACACATTCAGAACTTGGGTGTGTTTCTATCTTTGAAGTTTCCTATAATATTTTTGGGTTGATTTAATTTATCTAATCAGAGAATTTTTAGAATCACTATATTATGTTATGACTGTAGTAATTGCTTCTTCTTTTGTCCTTCATTTTCCTCTTTTAATCATTCTAGCTTTGTTTGTTTGTGTTTGGAAATCATATTGGTGAATTTGTTTGTTTGTGTTTGGATAACTAGTTTGCTGCCAAGTTCAAAAGTTTTTTTTTTTGGAATTTGGTTCAAAAGTTGAATGCTGCATAAAGATTGATTTGTGCTAATTTTCCTTTCTTAATTTTCATTTTTTTTGTTTGTTTATATTCTGAAAAAAATTTAGGAATTATGAATGGTATTGGATAGTGCTTTCACAACTTCTCTCTAATTGTTGTTTTCTTTGTTTTCCGATATGCAATATAGAGATGCAGTATATTAATACCCTAAAGATATTAAACTTTCTGTCGAAGTTCTCACTTGCTATAAGACAATTTTATGTGGGTAATAAAATCAGCCTAAATCACAAATATATGGTCCTACGTGGGTGCCAATTGTGTGAGGAAAAAATCATTTACCAATTTGGGACGAGAGGATTCCTGACTTTGATATCATTTTTGGTGATTGATTTCAAGATGGTCTTGTTATAGTCACATGTTGCCTTTGGTTCATGTGATGTTTCCGATTTTTTTTTACCATTTTTCATTTTCCGGAATTCTTGTCGCCGTAAGGGCATTTTTGCCTTTTTACCTTTTCGTGCGAGATCGTGGTTGGGTCCAATTGCAGTATGTGCATTTTAAATTATGGGAAGTATGTAACATTTTTATGTTGGTGCATATATAATTATTATGGTGTAGAAAATGGAAGATTAAAGAAAAAGATAAAAGAAAATGGAAATGGCGGGACCCACCACCAAGGTTAAGTGGTCTAGAAACCACTTTTGCTTCTCATTTTTCCTCTCTCCCGTAAATTTCTTGTGTTCTTGCTTTTTCTTTTCCATTTTGTATCAATCTTTGAAGCTTCATAACTCCCTCATTACTTGGTGAAATTAGGTACCGTTTGAGGCAAGATGACGAGCACGACGAGCTCTACGCATCCATACGAGTAATTTCAATTTTAGTGCCCTCTTTGGAG
>JAOTQH010080595.1:0-16629 GCA_025631255.1 Cornus kousa | reverse complement strand
ACCCAAAAATTGCCATATCAGTAGCAATAACATCTTTCATACTCTTATCGAGTTTCTTCAATGTATTAGCAGGAATAACATTCAGAACTGAGCCATTGTCAACCAAGACTCAGTTAATAAGTTAGCCTTCAACCCATACCTTGATATACAAAGGCCTTAACTGTTGAGTCATTGCTAACAAAGGTTTTTCAAAGACTACCTTTTCTGCCAATTCTGAAGAAAGAATTGATAAATTCTGAATCGGTTGAGTTCCTTTTTCTTTGGTTCTGCTTTCATCTTCGGCCTCTTCATTCTCGGCGCTTGCACTTGATGTCGATGGGGCCTGGAATATTGTTGGTAATACAAATGTCATATTACATGACATTTCATCTGGGAAACTGCTGAACTGAATTTTGAACTCATTCTTGCGTCTAGGCCAAGTCGGCCGGTGCTCTTCTACTTCAGTCGGTTGATCTTTATCTAGAATACTGACCTCCTCAGCCAACTCTTCTTTGCCTATCCCTTTTGCTTTCCTTTTTTCCTCAGCCCTTCTCCTTTGTTCTCTACGTTTCTGAGATCGAGTAAGGCCTCCACTCTGATATTGCTAAGCTTTAGGGAATTTTGGATGATTGACTCGAGTCTATCTATCCACAGCTAAGTCTATCTTCGGCTTTACAGTCCGTACCTTATGTGAATAGGCTCCCTTTTGCACCCAAATTTTTGATTGAACTGAGAAACGATTTTTAAAATTGGGTTGTCAATTTTTGGACTGAAATCGGCTTGGCAAACGCTCCTGCTGATTTTGCCTATCTGCCTTCACAATACTACCAGCAAAAGTACCATGCCGATATCCTTCACCATGTTTAATTAGGATGCTAAGCCTCTTAAAAATTCCTTTCCTCTTTGGTTGAACTTCTTCTGGCTCTTCTCTTTTAAGTTTCTGTTTTCCTTTGCAATTTGGGCAGCAACCTTGATCTATCAAAGCCAATTGAGCCTCTCTTAATTGTTTATGCAATTCTGCCATCTTTTCTGGTGTCATATCTAATGAATGGGATGCATCTAACATCTTCTCAGCCTCCTGCCAATTCTGTCGTTTGGCCAAGCTTATCATATTTGATGATACGATTATAGGAAATGGATTGGTATCCACCTGCATAGTATCTGAAGTTTTCTCTGGGAATTTTAGAGTACCTTCATCAATAGCTTTCTGCAACACACCTCGTAAAACAGTAAAATCATTAGTAGCATGGTTCCAAGAGTTATGATACTTACAGTACTCTTTCCTTTTCAAATCACTTGTCAATGGAATCTTATGCCCCTTAGGCAAAGATATCATTTTATCGGCCAACAAGTGATCAAAAATCTAATCTATTTTTGACAAATCAAAAGAATAACTTTTCCCAATATCAGCAGGACCTTTCCTTGCTGCCGATGTTGATGTTGAACTGCCCCCCGTGGTCAGCTTAGGTTTAACCAATGCCTCACAAATGTAAGGCTTCCTGATATTGACTTCTGCAACATCAACTTCCAACTCATCCCCGACTTTTACCGAGAATACTTCATAATTAGGGTCGTTATAATAGGTCCCCTTAGAAGAGTTATTCCTTTCTTTCTCTTCTTTAAGAATCTCCTCATACCGAGAAACCCTATCTGCTAAATCAAAGAGATCTTGAAACTCAACCCCATCAAACCTCTTGCGATGTTCAATGTCTAAACCATTTAATGCCAACTTGATGTATTCTGGTTCTGGCAAACTTACTCGGCATTTGAGTTTTGCTCTTCTGAACCTGGCAATGAAAGTTTCAACTGATTTGCTCGGCAACTGAGATAAACAAGATATATCTACCAGCGTAGCTTTTGTTTCTGTTCGGTAAAATTGGGTATGGAAAGCTTCTTCCATTTCCTCCCAAGTTTGAATGGAATTAGCTGGGAAATTGTTATACCATTCAAACGCTGCCCCGGTAAGAGAACTGGAGAATAACCTCATCCTTAACCAAGGGCTAGGGTCTGCTTCTCCACATTGTGCTATGAACCTCGCAGTGTGCTGTACCGTAGAGAAATTCTCTTCACTATTGTACATAGAAAAATTGGGATACCAATAATTTTTAGGTAACTCATGGGCATCGATATGATCAGGATAAGGCTTTCTGTATACTGGCCGAGCACGTTTGCATCCCTGTGCTACCTCAGCCTGTATTAAAGCTAGAATCTGAGCCCTATCAATTCCTGCATTTTGTCTGGAGGATCGTTTGGATGATGCAGAATGAATAGATTAACCCATTCTCGTTGTTGATTTACATTAGCTTGCCCCCCGGTAGCCACAGGAGGTACCAATAGATTATCCCTTCCTTGGTTTTGGTTTCCAACCACCTTTTATTGATCTCTCACCAGAGGAATCAGCTACACCAGTGGACGCTGCATATTTTGATCATGTTGATTATTTATTGGTGGTTGATACACCGGTACGGCAGTTACTACCGACGGATCTAACCATATTGGTGGGTTTCCAATCGGCACACCAAGAGTAGGATTCAACCCATTGTCGATTGTAATGCCCAATGATTGAGCTGGCATCATACTGATTGGCATTTTGAGGGTTGGATTTTGCAGCATTGCTTCCGTCATTGTTATCCTTGGTTCTTCAGGAATAATCACCTTCGATGAAGAAATATACCGACCCAATGACTCCTGCACGTTTGAAGCTTTTACCTGATTAGATCGACTTTGCACTACTGATATTTGATTTAACATTGCATCCATTTTTTGATCCATCCCATCCATACGGGCATTAACCTTTTCCATTCCTTGCCGAATGGATTCAAGCATTTGCATGACGATTTGAATTTGAATTCTTGGAACAACTTGGGAGGCATCTTTGTTGTAAATAAATTATTCACGCCAAAAATGTTGACCTTAAAATCGGCTGGAGTGAGTCGATCTTAAATTGATCTTTCGCGGGCGTGCCAAAATCACTTGTGTGGTTCGATTGTAAATAGTCAATGTTAGTACATTTGAGAAGGTTGACGTTCAGACGATGCGAGGAAAAAAGGGAACAGTAAAATTCCTCTTTTGAGTTCAATATTGCCTTAGTTAAAAATACTTTACAGTGAATAAATTATCATAACAGTTGAGAGAATAGAAAGAGGGAGAAATAGATATAGAAGGAAAGATTAAAAGAAAGAAATAAAGAGATAGAGCGAGAGATTGAGATGGAGAAAAAATAGCAAGGATGCTATTCTTGGAAACGCTTGAGAAAGCAAAACACATAAGTTAAAAGATTCTGAAGATGCTGGACCCCTAGTACAGCATGCCTCCTTGATTATTTACAGATAATGTGTAAAACAAATTCCTAAATTCAAGCATTCTAGTTGTAGTAAAACTCTAATCATAACTACATGATAATTCAAATTGAGTTAAACTATAAATAACTTTAATGATCTGCTACACCTAACTGAAAGATAGAAACAAACTCTATCTATCTTTGCTTCAAAATAGATATTTGCATACAATTTAAATTCCTTGTGGAGTTATCAACACCTCCTCCAATCAAAAGCCCAGCCATGTAATCGGCCCAATACTCTATGTTCCTATCCGAATCTCCTCTCACAATCTATGCCCTTGCTATGTCGCATGTAGTTTTGTTCTGTAGTCCATGTACAGGTGTCATACAAATGAACTTCATCCCAATTAAATTGCTAAACCAAACCATCTTCAGCCCAATCATAAACCCATAAACCAAATATCTTCTACAGCCTACATATCAACATGGGTCTGTGCCCCAAATACCAAAATGGGTGTTAACACATAAATGATATAATATATCTAATTATATATATTAGATTAAATTATAAAATAGCCTAGAACCAATATTCAACTAAATTCATTTATTGGCTTCACAATTCGTTCGGTTCCAATTTTCATGCTACCGTTAAGATAGATTTGGTTTCAAAATATTTCGGTACAATCCAAACCCAATTCAGAATGAATGAGCAGAAGGGCCATTCTCTTGATTCTGAGTAGAGTAGATGTGCCAAAATTATTGACTAAGAGCAACTCTAATGGTCTTCTATATTGGGCTGCTAAACTCAAACTATGAGAGGGGATGTAAAAGTGTGCTCCAATGGGCTCTCATTTGGGCTTTCAAATTTTGAGAATGCCAAATTTTTTCTCAAATATAGGAGCTGCCAAATTTTTTGGCAGGCATTCTCTCTCTCTATACGACGTCGTTTGGAACGGCTTTCTTGTTTATTTCCTGTCCCCTCTTCTGGTTGCATCAAAATCTGACTTTAATCTCTCTCTCTGTATATATATGTATGTTTGTATATCTAACTCTCAATACAAAATCTGACTTCAATCTCTCTCTCTCAATTTAATGATTCCAATTTCTCCATGGTCGAAGATGGCATTTACAGATTTGGCTTAAGAGTTGGCAGTTGCAGAGAGAGAGAGGGGGGAGCAAGTTTAAAGTCTGAAATGATATGTCGATATGGGTTTTGCGAACGACGAACTTTGAAATGATATGCCAATATGGGTTTTGATATAGGTAATAGGTTTTGAACTTTTGATTCTTACAGAGAGATAAATATACTAAAATATAAACAATATATACATACATATACGTGTGTGTTTGAGTGTGTGTAATAGAGATGATGAAGCTGAATAAGAAAAGAGAGAGAACACCGAAAACCATAGGAATGGGTGGAGTAGGGAAGCAAACAATTACAACATATATGTATCCTTAGATTTTCAGAAAACATCATCCCCATTTCAGATCTGCTCTCAGCCTATGGAACTCTCTGATTTTTTTTTGGCCTTAAACTATCCGAAGCTGCGGCTATTTCGTTTTTCTGATGGTCTAAAGGGAATTAGAAAACCCACCACCTCATCAAAGTCAAACGCGAGATTGGTTCAAATTGAAGTGAAGTGGATCATTGTTTGGCACCTCAAAGCTAATTAGCTCTCCAATAAAATTGAAGAATTAAAAATCACTTACCTAATTTGACAGATAGATAAATTGATATATATAGGTTTTGAACTTCTGATTCTTGTAGATTTTGTAGTTTGCAGTTGTAGAGAGAGAGAGAGGGCAAGTTCAGAGTCAAGAACGAGAACAAAGATGGAGGCGATTGGGAAATGATTTGCCCTAAAAATATTATGTGGGACATAATGCAACGAATGGTTAAGATGGGAAGATAATTTCGAAATCAACGGTCATAGTTAAAGTAGGATTGGAAAGCTTGAAGTGGGTTGGACTTGGTTTAATAGAGCGTAAGAATTGCTAAAATATAGTATTTTGACAATATAGTTCCTTCCAAAATATAGATTTGGCAGCCCGAAATGAGATTTACCATTGGAGATGCTCTAAAAAAACAAAGTCGCTTTAGATTAATAAGTTTAAGTACGTTAAGGCCCAACTTGAGCCCATCATCATATTACTTATTTGGCTATTTGGCTACGGCTTGAATGGTCACAAATCTAATATAACCTTACGCCTAGTTCTGCTAAAAATAAAAAATTCAATACGAATTAAAATGGTGAAAAAAAAGAGAGTATGAATTTAAATTATTTGAGTTTCTTCTTGTGGATGATGTAAAAATATAAGACATATTTGGTTGTTTATGTGAAATGCTATTGTCTTTTTAATGCATTCCTAATCCTTCACCACGAGGGAATCAATATGGCATCATCGATCATAGCGTAACACTGATTAAGGATGAGGTTGGATTAACGGACCAAGTATTTTGTGATTCGACTAAAACATTAAGCTATTAAGTGAGACTAATATCCAATTCATATATAACCATTTCGCTTCCCATTATGTGTGAGACACCTTACCTCGTGAAACATCAATAGTTTAAGGTTCTAGTAGAACCGTTCTACTCTTTTTTGATAAAAATAATTTCTTAATACCAACGGATCGGTGATCTAGCGGTATCAGGTCCTTACTTTCTAAAGGGAGATCAAATGTTCAAGCCTCAGTGGAGGCATGCGTGTGTAAGTACCAACTAAAATACAAAAAAATAATAACAATAATAATAAAATTCTTTAAGGAAATTTGCATGCTTCCTTAGCACCAAGTTACTAACTAACATACTTAGACCAAAACTATAAAAAATATTTATAATAATAACTTTTTTAATCATTATCATTCAATCCAATAAATTTCAAAATTTATATTTTGAAATTGTATTATGGAAATGGTTATCAGGGTTGTCATAATAATATTAGTTGTTTTCAAAGAAAATGTAGTTATAGTTAATTAGTCGTACAAGCTGGTTGTAAATTGCTTACATGCAAAAGTCACACAATAAGCCGTGGTAAAAAGCTCTTGGGCTAACAAGCCTAACATTGCAAACTGAGTTTGACTATGCTTAAGGCCCAGTCTAAGCCCATCAGCCGATTAATCCTATTGAATTCAGGAGTTTGACTTGGTTAAGGCCTAACTTGCCATCAGCAGATTACTATGCAAACCTATGTTCTATATTTACTTTTTTATTTTTATTTTTTTATTAATCAAACATATTATAAACATATTTAAACTATGCAAACCTATTAACTACCATTTTTTAATTTAATACTTTATTCGATTTATATCATTATATCCAAAAACAATAAAATTATATTAAATTAATTTAATAACATCTATTAATTTATTACAAACTATTGGAACATGTTATGGAGATCATTTGATGATGTTACTATTAGGATATGTTAGAGATCCAATACTCTGAGAGCATTTACTGATTATCAGGTTATTCTCACTTATTCAACCGGAAGGAAGCTCTGCACGCACTTGTTGTATGCTAATGGAGACAAACTGGTTTGATATATTATGGTGATTAATTATTTGAGTTTCTTCCAATATCTCATATTTATGGAATGAAAAGCTCGAGACAGTTTTATACTAAAACCATAGCACACTAATAATCCAACTGAAATGAAATTCAAAATCCTGCTGAATAGATCGTATCATATGGTCAGTGAGGGTAGTTACGCTCATATTTTATTGATGTCCAACAAGACACCACCGAGCAGGCCATCGGCTTAGGCCAGACAATGGCTGGGTTAGGATTGACCCTATAACCCAATCCATCGCTACAATTGGCTGCATCTTTTACAATGCTGCATAATGAATATAGTCTTGGCAAAAGAGTTCTTTATACACCTTTCATTTTGAATGACAACTACCAATGACTAAACTAATTTAGCAACTACTATCTACCTTCATATCTATAATACTAATCAATCTTCCCATAATGATACCTGTAATGAATTATCAATTAACAATAACATCACTAAAATAATTCGTGAGGGGAGATAATTGGGGGAACAATTTTCATTCAAATATAGTAAATACTATGCTCGACTTGAAATTGAACTACATTGGGTTTAGGGGTAATCAAACTAGAATTGATGACTTCCATCGTGTCAATGTGACACTATTGCTGAGTTATATATCTTCGAATGTGTTACACGGGGAAAAATCATTTCCATTCCAACGGTGCACAATTTTTTCCATTTTGGAATGAGTGGAGGAGAAATGGCCACGTCGTTGAAAAAAGTGGGTGAAAAAAAAGTAACTGCACATTGTTGAAGTTGTATTACATGTGTATAATAATATGGTATATTTGTGTAATAATATGGTATAGGTTATATTTATATAGCATATTATCCATTTAGCCCTTACTTATTGTATAGAATTATCCATTTAGCCCTAGCCCTTACCTTACATAATTTGTAAGGAATGCAAAGAAGAGAAAAAAGAAAGAAGGTCTGCATGGGTCTGCAAAGAAGGAAGAAGGTCTGTGTGGGTCTGCGAAGAAGAAAGAAGGAAGAAGGTCCTCTGTTGCTGGAAGAAGGTCTGCGTAGGAAGCAGGTCCTGTGTTGCCGGAAGAAGGTCTACATGGGTCTACGAAGAAGAAAGAAGGATGAAGGTCCTCTGTTGCCCTTTTTGTAGTTGAAGAAAACCGTAACCTCTCTTGTGCATTTGAGGCTTGGGTCTGCGAAGAGAACCATTGCTACATTGTAGAAAACCCTAACCTCTCTTTCCAAATAGAAGTCGGAAGCAACGATTGTTCTATGAATGAACCCAAAATTTGGTTACTAAACCTAAGCAGGTACGAATCATAATTTTCGTATTTGATTTTGATGGAAATCATTTTATTTTCATTAGAACTGAATGGTAGAAACAAATATAATTAGTAAGAATATATAGACACAATTTTTTGTAAGAAACCCAAAAAAAGAAAATTATTGTTGAATTTAAATTGATGGCTGATAAGTGCTGAAAAATGCGCATTTTAACCCCTTATGCTTGAATGTTCTAGAACCTTATTCTATCTTATTTTCCTGTTTTAGTTTAATTTCGTGTTATTTCCCTTTTCAGGCACTTGTACCCAAAATAAGTCAATTCAGCTGAATTAGAGCTTTAAAAGAAGCAATCAAAAGCTTAGAGGAAGAAAGGAGCAAAGTGGAAGCAAAGGGGGTGAAAGAAGCTCTCCATGATCGACCCAACCTAAGGATAGTCCTAGTATTTTAATAAATTATTTAATTGCATTTTTGGTTTGTTTATGTGCGTTTGTATTTATTTAATTGGTTATTTTTCCTGTTAAGTTGAATAAATTAAATGAATTGTTTTTATTTTTTTTAAATTCTTTGCTTAATTGTTTTTATTGAATTGACTTATTTGTGTATTTAATGATATGCGTACATGGTAATTTGATTATCTGTTTTCAGTAAATGTTTCATTATGGTTTTATTTAGGGTTTTATATTCGGTTAGATAATCACGTTTTAAAATAGCCGACTTAGTATAGAATTTGTCGGTTGCATTCTTTTGTTACAATTAGAATTAGGGTTAAGCTTTTATAAGCCTACAAATATAACCGTAGAAGTCTGTCTAGGGTTTTAGAACCCTATGCATGACACTAGAGACAGAGAGAGACAGAGGAGTTGAGAACAGTAGAAATCGCCAGAGAACGTAGGAAAACGACATTGGGATTTTGAAACGAAATCTCGAAAGGCAAGTTCTACTCCTAACTCTCTTTTGTGGCTCGTGTTCTTTACATATCTAACTCAATTCTAGGAGTATTTAAACATTAAAATTTAATCTGGTTTTGCATGTAGGAATTGATTAAATCTGTACGTATTCATGAATCGTATATTGCTTATTTTGAATTTTTTCCCTACGTGGTTCATGTTTTAATTGATGTTAATTAATGAATAAAGGATTTAATCAGTTCTGGAACATCTTTGAGAACATTAAGCTTAATCTAGTTCGCGTGGGTGTTCACTTGAATAGTACGTTCATGAATGGAAAATTGTTCCGTTTTAAATTCTTCTAGCATAATTCATGTTTTAATAGATGTCGGTGAACGAATAAAGAATTTAGTTGCTTTTGGAACACACTAGAACCTAATTTAAAAGTCTAGGTACCATAGGAATGGAGGCCAGTTCATCAAAAAATCGCTGGACTTTAAAGAGACGGAGGAACAGAAGGAGAGCCGGCTCCCGTTGGAAGGGAGCAGGCTCGCCTAAGCAAAAAGCAGGCTTCCTAATGGAGGGAGCTAGCTCTAGTACCCTTGGAGGCGGCTCCTTTAAGGAGGGAGCCAACTCCATGCACATGAGAGGCGGCTCCTTCTTTGAGGGAGCAGGCTCTCTCAATTTGCTTTTATTTTTCGTTTTTTCTGCGACCTGTTTGGCTATAGTACTTAGATTTTGGGGTTTTCAGATTCAGGTAGAAGCTGTATTGGGGTGTTTAAAGATGTTCTAAGCCTAGTTAAAACTCCAGAGAGTGGGTTAATGGATAATAAACCAGTAGATGTTTATATCTTGAACAGTAGTTAAGTCTCGAAAAAACTGTTGTTACTTCAGTTGTGAAGGATTTTAAAATTACTGAACCTTGGTTTAATCAATCTCTGTGAATGAAAATTTCATTAATCTTATACTATTAATAGTAGACAAGCATGATAATTGATATAATTTTTATAATACTTGTCATGGAATAATGAGCGAGGAAATGGATTGTCAACATTCTCAGGTGTTGGATAATTCTGTATTGGTGATTTAGGATGAGCATGATAGTTTATCTATTTATTTTATGTACATCATGGAATTAATTGATATATCTCATTATTTAGATTTATCAGTTACTAGAGTAAAGCATATTGATTTGTATATTTCTATATATTCTTATTACGGATCAGTTGATATGTGCATTGATTATGTGAATTATCAACTGCTGGATGTTTGGATTGTATGCACCGATATGGGACAGTGGCATACTAGGTTTGGATTAGCTTGAAACGCTAAGTCCTACCATATCAAAATAAGGGAACGGATTATAAATATAAAATCCTACTTATATGTAAGCCTGTGCGGCTGAACAAGCTGAACGGCTAACTGGATTTATTATTGATGGATAGGATGGACTTTAAATATATTTTTATGGTACCGCGACATGAGCTTGAGTCTCAGAGTCGATAGTTAGGGAGCGTATATACAATAGAATGCGTAGTTGGTTATATTGGTTGAGGTATTCCCTGTTAGGCTTAAGTAGTCATGCCCACTCAGGTGTGTTTTGCATGTTGCCTTCTACTCAGGTTGAGACTCACATTATAGTCCAGTGAGAGTCCCATTGTGTGGATATATATATACGGATTATATAGCTATTGTTGAGTTGGTTAGAATGTATATTCGTATCGAGTCTCTGCTTAGATTGTAGTAGGATAGAACTTGTTCGTGGGCCTGACCCACTCCTATTTGTCAGGTGTTCGTCATATCCAGGGTTAGAAATTGGATGTGCATAGCAGATGCAAACACTCATTCCTTCGACTACGTAGGACTACTTTCTATATTTAGCTTTAGATTTTATTTCAGTTCTTTCAGTTTTAGTTTGGGATATTAATAGGGGTCCACATGATGGATTGCTGAGTTGTACTCATGGAGATTTTGGAGAGTTGAATTTTTATTATTAAGATTTGAGGATTTTATTATATAGTATTTTTTCAGCTTAATATATTAATTCTTAATTCATTTTTTGTAATCTGTGTTCGCTTATATATTGATTGTTTGATATTTCCCTCAGGTTTGGGCTTGGGCCTGATCAACCCGTGTCTCGGATTCGAGGGGTATCACAGTTGGTATCAGAGCATTCTAGGTTCAAGTGTCTCTAGGGTGTTTCGTATTAAGACTTCCGCATAGCGTTTTCTCTTTATTAGAGCTTAAGATTAGGATTCATTGTATTCCTTTACGGTCCTAGTAAATCATACTGATGTCTGTTTTTTTATGTTAACAGTATGGTTAATGCAAGAACCAGATGGAACAATCAGCGACAAATAGAAGATGCACGTAGGTAGCAAGAACGCCTACAATGTCAGCTAATGGAAGAAGAACAGCAAATGTCAGGGTTTTAGGATAATGATGGTCAGTTTTAGGAGGAGCAGGAGGAAGTTCAGCAGACTCGGGATTAGGGAGGAGATCTAGAGTATCCTTCTCATATCAATGATCTCATTGCTCGGGCTATAGAAGAAGGAGTAACATCTGCACTTCGGAATCAACCAAAGGTTCAGCAGGCACCTATACCAGCACCAGTGGTTCAGGCTGATTTATGGCAAAAGGCTAGGAATTTTTTCATAAAGGGGAGCCCACCTGAGTTCTCAGGCTCTACCGATACGAAAGCAGCTCACCAGTGGAAATAGGATATTGAGCGACATCTTAGTTTGGTTTAGTGCACGGAGGTTCAGAAACAGATGATTGCTACCTTCAAGCTAGTTGGAGATGCATTACAGTGGTGGGAGTCAGTTACCACCGCAAAGGAAAGGATGTCATTAACTTATGATGAGTTCAGTACTTGCTTTGATAAAAGTACTTTCCTTATGCAGTTAGAGCAGCTATAAAGACTAAGTTTCTCAATCTGGAACAAGAGAACATGATAGTGGCAGAGTATGAGCAGCAATTCACACGCTTATCTTTTTTTGCTCCAAAGGAGATGGATATAAAGGAGAATAAGTTCAATAGTTTCGTTAAAGGACTGATGTGGTCTATTAACCAAGCTACTATAGGTAGTCCAGCCTACATTACGTAAGCTTAGGTGGTGGACGCCGCTTTACAGCAGTATCAGTTGACCATGGACTTCAGACAGGCTCGGGGCAAGAAGTAGGGTGACAGAAACTCAGCTAATTAGTCAGCTGAGAAAGGGAATGGCAATGGACACAGACAAAATGATAAAGGCAAATTCCAGGGACAACAGCCTTGGAAGAAGCACAAGGGTGGTTTAGATGCTGACGAGAATGGGGTACCTATTCAGAGGCAGTAGAATGGGGGACCATAGGTAGGACAGGGTCAGCCATAGGCTAACCAACAGAGAAGGCCATTTGGTACTTTCTAGGGTAGTTGTTACACTTGTGGAGAGTATGGTCATACTTCCAGGCAGTGTCCTAAAGTAGGATAGGGACAGCAAATTCAGCAGGGGTAGAGGGCGCCAGTGCCTTTACCAGCTCCACAGGTTCTACAGATTCAAGGACAGGCATATCTAGCTTTACCAGCACCACCACAACCTTAGGGACAGGCACCGTAGCAGTTATATTATGGTAAGGTGTACAACCCTATGCCATAGGATGTTCGGGCACCAGGGTAAGTTTCCTATTTATGGTTTACAGGGTCGTGTATTATTTGATACGAGTGCTACAAACTTATTTGCAGCTAGATATTTTGTTGCTTTATCTAGGATGACAACACGGGTATGTAATAGACCTCAGGTATTTCGATACCTTTAGGCGATACAGCCATTTTATATGAGAGTGATGGGTCTGTGACACTAGATATTAGTAGACTCAGGTTTTTATCCAATCTATTTGTCCTGAACATGCACACTTATGACGTGATACTTGGGATGGATTGTTATCTCATTACATGCCCAAGTTAATTGTTTTGATAGGTTTATTGTGTTTACCAGACCTGGTCAGGATATGTACGTTGTTACTATACCACATTCTAATGGGTGTAGTAGCACTTATTTGTTCCACGTGGATGAGGAAATGGAGAAGGAGGTTACTGTGTCATTAGATCGCATACCAATTGTACAGGACTTCCTGGATGTTTTTTAGAAGATTCCAGGGTTTCCACCTAATCGTAAGATCGATTTTGTTAATGACTTAGCTTCAGACACTACGCCTATTACTAGGGCACCATACAGGATGGCACTAGTAGAGATGCGAGAGCTGAGGGATAAAATTCAGCAGTTACTCATCCAAGGTTTTATTCATAGGAGTACATCACCCTAGGGAGCACCAGTTTTATTTATGAAGAAGAAGGATGGTTCACTTTGCCTGTGTATAGATTATAGGGAGTTGAACAAGGTTACTATTCGTAACAAGTACCCTTTGCATAGGATTAATGATTTGTTTGATCAATTAAGGGGAGGTACATATTTCTCTAAGATTGATCTACATTCTAGATATCATCAACTTCGGGTTAATGAGGAGGATGTTCCGAAGATAGCGTTTCTCACCAGATATAGATCTTATGAGTTTCGTGTTATGACATTTAGAATCACTAATGCACCAGCAGTTTTCATGGACTTAATGAACCGAGTTTTCAGGGCTTATTTAGATCAATTTGTCATTGTCTTCATTAATGATATTATAATCTATTCTCGGTCGGAGGATGACCATGCTAGACATCTTCGTATAGTGTTATAGATGCTTTATGAACACTAACTATATGCTAAGTTCGAGAAATGTGAATTTTGGCTGCGGGAAGTGAAGTTTCTAGGTTACATGGTGTCAGAAAGGGGGATAATGGTAGATCCAGCCAAGGTTTCAGCAGTGATAGAATGGGGACAGCCCACTTCACCTACTAAGATTCAGAGTTTCCTTGGTTTGGCAGGATATTATCGGAGGTTTATATAGGGTTTCTCTCACATAACGGGACCGCCCACTCATCTAACTAAAAAGGGTGTACGGTTTATGTGGGATGAACATTGCCAGAAAGCTTTTGATGAGCTCAAAAGGAAGTTAACCTCTACTCCAGTTCTGTCTACTCTATAGAGTGGGATTGAGTATCTTGTCTACACAGATGCTTCTTTTAAGGGTCTTGGATGTATTTTAATGCAGGAGGAGCGAATGATTTCTTATGGATCTTGAAAACTTAAGCCTCATGAGCTTAATTATCAAACACATGATTTGAAGTTGGCAGCAGTAGTATTTGCTTACGTATTTGGAGGCATTATCTGTTGGGTGAGTCCTTCAGATTATTTAGTGATCACAAGAGTCTGCAGTATTTCTTCACTCAGCGGTAGCTGAATATGAGACAAAGTAGATGGTTGGAGTTTGTAAAGGACTATCACTTTTCTATACAGTATCATCTAGGGAAAGTGAATGTGGTGGCAGATGCACTCAGTCGCCGACCCGATGCTAGTTTTTCTGCTTTATTTACCACTGTGTGGAATACTTTGAGGAATGTGGATGAGTTGTTAGATGATTTTATGACTTGCATGGTAGTTACACCTTCTATCATTCACAAGGTTTTGAAGGCACAGCTCATGGATCAGTAGTGCATTGACAAGGTTGCAGAAATAGCTTCTAGAGAGGTCCCATTTTACTATGTTGGGACTGATGGAGGCTTGCGGTACAAGGGATGCTTAATGGGACCTTCTGTTGACGATTTGAGGAAAGATGTGATGACTGAGACTCATCACTCTAAGTTTTTTGTTCATCCAGGAGGGGACAAAATGTATCAGGATATGAAGTGGCATTTTTGGTGGGCAGGTTTGAAGAGGGACATTGCTTTATTTGTCTCCCAGTGTAGTACTTGTTAGATGGTCAAGATTAATTATCAGAGGCCGCCAGGAGCTCTACAGCCACTACCTATACTAGAGTGGAAATAGGAGAGTATTTCCATGGATTTTATGGAGGGATTGCCTAATTCCTTTAAGGATCACAATTCTATTTGGCTCATCCTGGATAGGTTGACCAAATTAGCTCATTTCTTGCCTATTCGCACTGACTTCACTTCGGAGTAGTTGGCGAGGCTTTACATTTCAAAGATTGTGAAACTACATGGCATTCCGTTGTCTATTATATCGGATAGGGATTCGAGCTTTGTGTCAGGATTTTGGAAGAGTTTTCAGCAAGCTTTGGGTACAGAGTTGCATCTTAGCACTACTTATCATCCTTAGACTGATGGACAAACTGAGAGGGTTAATCAGATCATGGAGGATATGCTTCGGTCGTGTGTTCTTGATTTCAAGGGCTACTTGGGAGGATTATTTGCCACTAGTGGAGTTTGCATACAATAGTTTCCAGACGACTATTGGTATGGCACCATTTGAGGCATTATATGGCCGACCGTGTCGATCGCCTGTTTGTTGGATGGAGGTTGGTGATAGCAGATTCTTGGGTCCTAAGTTCATCAAGGATACTTCTGAGAAGATTGCTTTTATTAGGGATCGCATGTACACTGCCCATAGTAGGAATAAGAGTTATGCGGATCGTCACACACGTGCTTTGGAGTTTCAGGTTGGGGATCAGGTTCTACTCAAAGTGCCTCCTATGAAGGGTGTAATGCGCTTTGGGTTGAAAGGGAAGTTGTCTCCGCGATTTGTCAGTCCATTTATGATTTTGGATCTAGTTGGAGCTATCGCTTATCGATTGGCACTTCCAGATAATTTGGATCGCGTACATAACGTATTTTATGTTTTCATGTTATAGAAATTTCTGCGAGATGAGGATCGGTATCAGCATATCGATGTTGGGGAGATTGAGTTGCAGTCGGATGTAACTTATTTGGAGACACCGTGTAGTATTGTCGACCGTCGGGATCAAATCCTTCGTAATAAGGTTATCCCTTTGGTCCGTGTTCAATGGAGTCATCACAATGAGGCTGAGTCTACTTGGGAACAGGAGGATGTCATTCGCTCGCACTTTCCTGAAATATTGGAAGAAGGTAAGAGCGAATTCCGAGGACGGAATTCCTTTTGTTAAAGGAGAAGAATGTAATACCCCTAATTTTAAAAGGATAGTCTCGGTATTTTAATTACTGTTTTATTGCATTTTTGTGTGGCTATTTGCTTATTTGTTTAATTGTTTTAATTGTTTTAATTATTTATTTGATTTAATTGTTTAATTATGCATTTAAATTGCATTAATTATTTTCTTGTTTCTTTAGTTGAATTGTTTGATTTAATTATCTTTTGTATTTTCTTTAATTGCACTAATTTAGTATTACTACTTTTAATGTGTAAATTAGTTTAATTAAATGTTTTAATTAGATTAAATTTGTGTAATGTATTAAATTAGTAACAGCTATAGTGTGAAGTAGTAGGTTTATTTTCATTTAAAAGTTGGAGCCGACATCGATTAATTTAGGTTTTGTTCTATGGGCCGACTCAGATTTAAATTAGGGTTCTGTCTCTAATCATATAGGGGCTAGGGTTTTATTGAAGCCTAAATATATATAGAGCAACACGTCTGCTAGGGTTAGAGAGAAACCCTTTTTACGTACCTATTATATTGAGAGAAAACAGAGTAAGGTTGTGAGAAGAAACAGAGAGTTTACATTCAGGGTTGCAGTTGAGGATTAAGGGTTGGACCTAGGAGAAGGGAAGGATGAGTAGTAGGAGGTTGTATGGACTGTAAACGAACGTCGTCGG
>JAOTQH010080276.1:0-16633 GCA_025631255.1 Cornus kousa | reverse complement strand
CATATATAGAGAGAGAGAGTGAGAAAGAGATGAGAGAGAAAGAGAGAGACCTTGATCGGTTCAGATTTGTTTGCCCATCAAACAATTTAGTTAGAGTTTATTTTTTTCAATTACGTTCAATTAATAAATTATTTGATCTTCAACTATTTATGATTCGACCAGCAATCATGTTCAAAAAAATTATTAACAAAATTTGATTTTGAAAGCTAAATTATTTAAATTTTATAAATAATTTTGTTCCTATCAATATTGATCTCAAGTTCAAGTTGATTAAAATTAATCAGAGACGACAAGCTCAAACTTAATCGAATTTATGAGTTCGACTCGAACTTGATCAGAAAAAAGGCTGGACTCAACTAGTCAACCAATTAACGAAATGCTTGTTTTTAAGAAAAGAGATTGAAAAATACTTCTTTTCCGTATATGTATTTTCAAAGTAATTAAAAAGTTAATACTAAATAAATAAATCCATTATATTAAAATTTGTCCAAAATTACATTCTCAAACTGTGTAGGGCACAAGTGTCGTGGTTGGATTGTGTCACGTATTCGAAAGACCCTGTTCAAGTCTTGCACCCTTCCTTTCAAATCCAAAAAAATGACACATATGGGCAGTTCTGCTGGAATTATATGCATCAATGACCTTTCTAGGAAGCTTCCTCCTCCAAAGTCCCAAACACACCAAAGGATGTACACAAATAAATAAGACATCCAAGGAAGAAAAGGCAGAGGAAAATAGAAAATGTTTCACTCCTCTGTTTCCTCCATCTCCTTTTCCTTCCTCTTCCTCCTCCTCCTCCTCCCAAACCAGAACGGCTCCTCCACCGGAGCATTGTCAGCCGACCTGATCAACTCGACCTGCAGGCAATGCACTGAGAGATCCACCGTCCTGAGCTACAACTTCTGCTCAACCTCTCTCCAGGCGATACCCATCAGCCACTTCACGAATCATCAAGGACTGGCGATCATCGCGATGGAGCTCGCAACTCAGAACGCCACGAACACGGTGGCGCGCATAGAGGAGATGCTGACCAGCGGAGCCTTTGATGCTTTCGACATTGGGTGCTTGAAGGATTGCTTGGACCTATACATCAATGCCGTCGCAATGCTGGTGAATTCCATCGGTGCCTTCATCTCGGAGGAGTACAGCGCGGCTACTCTGTTGGTGAGGACGGCCATGGAGGCAACAGAGGCGTGTGAGCAAGGGTTCGCGGTGAAGAAAGAGAGGGAACAGACTCCATTGACGGAGGAGAATTACAATCTTTTGGAGTTGAGTGACATTGCTCTGTGCATCCTCAACTTGCTTTCTTTCCACTTACCATCTCTGTAATCTTGAATTTTGGTATGGTTGGCTCAGAGACTTCCCAAATTTCAAACAAAACCCTTGGGAAACTTCCAACTCGACCTCCTAGAGCTATCTAGATCGGAGCCCGCAACTACAATAACAACAAAGCTTTTTCCCAATTATTTCTGGCCGGCTACGTGAATAGCATGTTTCTCTATTTATATTAATCCATTGTATATTATGCGTGCGCACGTATGTAAATAAATAAGAATGAATTGTTTTACAACAAATGGCACAGGGTGACCACGGATTAGATTAGGCATCAATTCTAATCTGATCCAGTCCCATTGAAAAATCCTTAATCCGCCACTAATTCATGAGAGAATGGATTAGATCCGTATAATAACAAATTGGATTGAATCGAATCCAAGAATTGAGATTTTTCCAAATAGCCTAATATTGTTACTTTTTTTAACCTTGGCTCAATAGATAAAATTTCAATTTATACATTAATTTATAGATTTAAACAGATACGGACCTAGAAATATGTGAGTGGGGATGACTTTTAACCCCAAAAAAAAAAAAATGTTGGGGGCAGGGGGAATCCTAATCTGATCCCAACGGATTAGGAAAATCAATTCGTGAGATAACAGCTCATCAAATTGAAGATTCACTGATTAAGAATTTTCCAAATAGTCCAATATTATTATTTTTGAAACCATGGCCCAATAGATAAAATTTCAATTTATTAACATTAATTCATATATTGAAATGAATCATTAGCTAATTTTAATTTAAAAGATAATTAACAAATACATTTTAGAATATAATAAATATAAATATCAAGGATGAAATTTTAACCATTCCATATTATTGAATCAACCACGACCCATGAGTCCAATTATCCGATGTGATCCGTCAACCACGATCCGCAAAGGACAAGTCCAGCTACAGATATCCAAGGGACGCAATTGAGCAAACAAACCCATAATACACTGCCCCACTTTCAATTTGTTATGCTTTGAAAATTATTCAAATTCTAGAAAACCCCAAGTGATCACTTTAGCCTTTGAGATTCTGATTAGTCGGATCGTTCAATTTCAATAAAGACATGTATGAATTAGTAATACATCTAGTAGGGTCACAAATCACAATCAAGTGGAGGGAATGAGAGCTAAATGGATTGGATTCAACTAAACCAATCAAATTAATCAAATCAATGATGAAAAATCATTCAATATCTACGTCACCGTCTAATCAACAATAAATCGATAAAAGAAATTGCTGCGATTGGTAAATTTCCAATTTGATAACTAAATTTTGGTTCACCAAATGATGGAGAAGAAGCAAACAACTGCAACCGTACCCAAAAGAGGGAAAAAAAAAAAAAAAAAAAACCGTCAAACTACAACATTTTATAGTCAGAGTCACCTAGTGAAAGCAATCATTGATTGGACGGTAGTACTTTACAAACACTTACAAGTAGGCCAACCCATGCAACTTCCTTGTATTTTCCTAGTTTGAAGTTATACGGGCACTCGTTTGCCGCGGTATCGGTCAAAGAACTGTAAAAATAATTAAGCAAACTTCATTAACATGTAGATATTAGTTCATTCGAATAAAACGTGCAACAATGATAATGATATAGACATCATACAGAAATGTAATGCTTCCATTGTGTTCAACAACAGTCGAAATGTATCATCGGTTCATTTTTTAATTGAAAATGTAAGTATTTCACCAATAAACGAGTTCTAGTTAAAGGAGCACGGAAGAAAATTTTAAAACGTGCAACAAGGATAATAATATAGACATCTTGTAGAAATGTAATACAGTACTTCCATTGTGTTCAACAACAATCGAAATGTATCAGTCTGCTATATTCATGATAGCATCAATGTCTTGAGGGTAGCATAAAATTTCAAGCATCACAGAATGGTCCATCATTCATACCGCTTGCTTTCTACTCCAAATACACCTCACAAGGGAAGCACGAGACAGAATTCTCTCTCTATGATAAGAGAAAATGACTGATGTGCTTCATCGGGATCAGAAATACGAGCAGTGCCCAATTCTACATGAAAAAGCAATTGAGGTGTTTCGTCTTGGGTTTGTGGGGCTAATAAAAAATATCAAGGGCCCGCCAAAAAATTTTTTCGCTTACTTCAGAAAAGATTGGTGCTACACTTTTGAGATTAAAATGCAGCAGTGTCTAACTTGGCTGGAAGACATTCTCTACAACCATTTCCCAAGGGTAGGAAAGTTGAGCTAATTGATCGACTGAAGATTCAGTTCTAGAGTGGTCAAGCCTCAATCTGCTTCTTAATGACCATTTAAACACCAAAGTAGAGCTCATTGTCTTAGTAGGTAGTCTAGATCTCTCTGCAGCGTCCCACAAATTTTCAAACCACAAGCTTATTCTCTGTTAATTCTATGGTTTATCATACATTAGTTCACATATGGATGGGAAGTCATTGCCTCCCAACATGGTCTTCGGTTAAAAGACCCCTGGAAATATTCCCCTCATCTTCATATTAGTCTAATTCACTAAAACTTGTTTATCAATGTTTTTTATGCATCGTGCAGGATCTATCCAGCTCCCACCATCTCCAACAGAAATATAAATAGATTATTTGAATGAAAGCATGGTCCATTCTTTCCAAGATGCTCATAACAGCAATTAGAAAATATGTAACTTCTTAAAACCAGTTGGGCTTTCTAGAAATGGGAGATTAGTCACCAACTCACACCGGAAGACTAAACAGCCAGCCCTCTAAAAAGAAACTTTAAAATAAATAAATAAATAAACCAACATATAACTAAAGAAAGAATTCATCATGACTCACTTCAATTATTTCTTCTTCTTCTTCTTCTTTTCTTTTAATAAATATCTACACTCCAATTATTGTTCTCATGTAAAGAAAAGCTTCCATCTTTAGTAATAATGTTTATTATTTATTTTTATTGTTCTCATGTAAAGAAAAGCTTCCATCTTTAGTAATAATGTTTATTATTTATTTTTATTTTTTCCTTTTCCCTTTTTATTATTAATCTTAGTGTAGTCCACAGATTGACTAAAGATATCCCAAGCAACAACACGTGTACCTTCTAAAGGAGTCGAACCCAAGATATACTTTGCAGAAGCTGTTGAAATCTACTGAGATGGAGCTCATTGGTGAGTGTATTACCGATCAAATCTACTTTAGATGGTACATCTTTGAATGAACAGAATCCACGACCAGACCAAAGGGAAACATGGATGTCTTGAAAAGTCAAGGACTACAAGGACGATGGCAATTATATCATTCTTATAATAGTAATAATTGGCTTAAATTTAGAAAAACTCTATGCTTTCCAAATTATGAAGTTGCGATATTATAGATTTTCTATTCGACTTTACAAGCTTTGCTGTATCACAAGTTATTAAAGTTTGTTATTAGAAACTGCCATTTTCAACCAGATGATATTCAAGGAACTTTAATGGACATGGTCAAAACACGAAAGGCTAGCCTAAATAGGCTGACTTCAATTGTTTTGATTTTAATGTCCATGACTGAAGAAAAAGAAAAGATCTTGATTACACAAAATATTTCCTCATTATCCCCAAAACTAGTCGAGTCAAAATATATAGGTTACTAACAAATAAATAAACAAAAGGAGGCCTCTATCACTAAAATGTCAAGTAAAAAATCAGTAAAAAAATCATTTCAATAAATAGTTAACCTAAATTCCTAGTTACCAAAAAGAAGATATAGTGAATTCCACAATATACATACCGATCTAATAAATGGCTGTTGGATCACCCAACCAAGAATGGGTATCTTCTGCAGAAAAACTGCCAGTGTCGGCCAGAAGCCACTGCACAAAATATGCGATCAGCAACCCAAAAGTAAAGTAATACCAGCAGAGTAAAAGAAGTATAGAAATAAAAATCCAAGAAACCTGAAGAGCACAATAAACCCATATGCCTCCAAAATCATTCCAATCACAGGCCACCCAATGACAACAAAGAAGAAGCCGACACCAAAAGAAATTGTTCCCTGTAAAATCACCATGACCCGTTAAGTTAAAGATAAAGAAAAGCACTCATGCGCGCACGCACAGAGAGAATCACAAAACAAACACCTTAAAATTGCTGCGTTTCATGAAAAATTGCATGGAGGATTTCAGTCCAATAGTTAACATCACCCCTGATAAGAAGAGGATCTGATTCAGAATCACAAACAGGAACAACACATCAGGTACCATGTCAACAAATAAGTAAAAAAGGGAAAAACAGAATGATGGAGAAACCCAACTGATAGAAGGATGATAATGAAGCACTTTTAACTCACATTTCCCATGGCAAGTAGTCCCTTGTCAAAGAAGAAAACGATTCCCAAGAAAGAGAAAAATATGCCAAATCCAGTCAGTCCTAGCCCAATCTCTGTTACATAATAGAGTTACAAATCCATTAGTATATCAGAATTTGAGATGGATCCAATTATTTCAAGACCAACTGGAAAGTAGATTTATATGTATATGTATCTATAAAAAAGATAATTAAATGCAAAGAAAGCTTAAGGAGAAGAACACAATAATTAAAAACCAGAAAACACAGGCAACAGAAAGCAAAAACTTACACACACGCTTATATATATATATATATATATATATATATACATATATATATCCTTAGATATAAAGCAAATACATGAGTATAATTTTTGCTTGACCTCAACCATTATTTTAACAAGATGTGCAATTAATTAGTAACTCTTTTTCATTTAGTTGAACTGGTCTAACAAATTTTTTAACACTACAAGAAAGTAAGGTGGATGACATAACTATAGTCCTACCGTATGCCATCTCTATGGTGCCTATGACTCGCGAAAAAGCTCCCAAACAAAGACCTAAACTGTTGTCTTCACAACTTTCATCTATTATATATATGAATGGAACCAGGGATGGACCCAGAAACTCAAGTGAGGGGGGAAATACTGAATTTGTTTAATAATTTCAGGGGGGCAAAGGTAATATTTCATAAGTACATATATTAGAACGAAAAAAATAGTGAAAAGAAATAATAATAATTCAGGGCAGTAACTGGGTCCGTCCCCGAATGGAACAAATAACACCAACAAAAAATTTCATCTTTCGCATGATTTAAAATAAAAGAACCCCAATGAAGAAACAGACCTCCCAGGAGATTGGTGAACCTATATCTGCTGCATAAAGCTTAAAAACATTCTTAAGCATGTTAAAACAACCTTTATTACAAGGATGTACCAATTGTATTGTTCCATTCAAACCAGATCCACCATAAGAGAAAAAGATTACACCCTAGATCAACGGAATTTTACCCTAAGAATCCCCAACTTACCTCCTGACCGGCTGACAAAGAAGACTCAAAACTTTCCCTTGAAAGTCTCCAGGCAGCTCTTCCGCTCGTCAAAAGCATCCACTCCTCACAAAACTACTTCTCTAGTGATCCAGTCTTAGCTACTAGTTGTCCAGGCTTCAATCATGGACGATGAATTAAAAGTTGTTTGGAGGAAAAATAAAAGCATGGTGTAGTGCGCAACAATAGATGTCAACACATGTAGAGGCTGTATAGTGGGGAGACAAGCCCAAGACGCAAGGAGGGTGGTGCCCCTTTGTGTTTGGTGGGGCTTGTGGCAAAAGCAGAATAGGAGATCCTTTTATGGAGAAAAACTCCATTATGGGAGCTTGAATTCTCTATTCTTAGTTCTTTGAGTATTTGGTACAGGCTTTGAATTGTAATGTTAAAGTAATATTGTGGATTTTGTGGATATGTTGAAAGTATAGCTGGCTCCTCGGCCCTTCTTTGTATAGGGGCTGCACTCCCCTTTGAGCGCTCTTCAATGAAATTTTACTTATCAAAAGTAAAAACACAAAAATAATAATAATAAAAAAAAAGGTTTAAAACCAAGTTTCCGAAAGATTGGATCAATCAAAATTGTCGTCGATCAACAACACTTTATCAGCCCTTGATCAACCCCTCGATAGATTGAAGTCTTCTATAGGTTTGTACTTCAAAATAATTTCAATAAGGAGGTTTCAGAAAACTCTTTTCATGCAAGATTAAAACAATTTATGGAATCTGAATAAGATTGAAACACGAAGATTTAGAAATCCTAGATATGCATGCAAGAACCCTAATTTGGTGAATGCATCAAAGTGAACTTACCTTTATGCCCTTTGGAGGCAACTAACACTAACTTTGAAATTTTTTACTTTATCGTAGAAATCGATACAGAAGTTACATAGTTTTGCTCTACGAAATTTGTCAACTTAAGCCTTATTGACGAGCCCCGCTTGAATAAAAGGGTAACTTGATGGGTTACAGAGGCAAGGGAGGACCCATGGTTCTTGAAAGGGAAAATTAAAAACCTCAACCCGTCTTATCACATTTAATGAGCCCAACCACCACAATTGAAATTGGTGCAATCTATGTAGTCTTAGGAACAGCTCCTGGACTCTGCCAAAATGTTTCGTTGCATGATGACCTAAAAATGAGCCTTCTTAGATGGGGGTCTTTACCTAAAGGTCCTACGAACCCCACTACTATATAAAGATGCCTAACAGGCTGAGGACTCCATTATTGCATTAACCAGAAAAACCTAATTTTCCCTTAAGACCTCAAGAAACTATGGACTTCCGCCCTGTCTCTCTTGCACTTAAATACCTAGGGCCTAGGCTCCACTTTCCCCGTGAATTTCACTCACATCCTCCATTATCCTAATCAGCATCAGGGACCCACAGTTACTAGGTACTAAAAATTTGAGATGCCACAGTCACTTGTGTGTGCGCGCGCGCGCGCGAGAGAGAGAGAGAGAGAGAGAGGATGTATGGGGGGCAGAGAGCACGAAACAGAGAAAGTAAGAGAAAATCCATTAGGCATATAATATATATACTGGGATTTACCAAAAAGTTAGTGGGAACATTTTAAGGATTTTAACAAAACAAGTATATGTATGTAATATAATTTTTAAAAAAATACTGACTGGGGGCGCATGCCCCCACTTGGCCCAATGTAGATCCGTGCCGCGTTTGCAACCTTTTTCTTGTCCACCAATACAAATATGATGCTTTCTAAAGCACCTGCTATCCCTTGGCATATAATTTAGGTGATACTGTTCAGTCATTGTCTGGCAGTAGCGGTTATCTATTTATGGTTACTAACAATACAATCCTTCTCAGAATCTCAGTGCAAAAGATATCTCAACTAAGGTGCGCTTAGATATCAGCGAATCAGCCATTATCAAAAAACTGAGAATCAGTCATTGTCTGGCAGTAGCGGTTATCCATTATGGTTACTAACAAGACAATCCTTCTCAGAATCTCAGTGCAAAAGATACCTCAACTAAGGTGTGCTTAGATATCAGCGAATCAGCCATTATAAAAAACTGAAAATCAGTTTAAACCCCCACAACACCCAAACCAAAACCAAAACAATCAACCATAAATGTTGGAGGTGACTCAGAGCAAGATAGTGGAAGAACATACCATAAATGTGTCACAAGGCGATAGAGAGAGAGAGAGAGAGAGACAGAGAGTTTGTGCACATGTTATATGCATCAAAATACACATAATTCATAAGCAACTCTCCAAATAGATATAATAAGCCTTCATATATCGTTTTCATTAAACTAACTATAATTGAAGCCTGCATCACAGCTTTATAATCTTACGTAAATGAAACTACCAAATTACTTATAAAAAAAAAAGTAAATGAAACTACCAAATTAGGACCAAAAAAACTATTAGGCATGATCACATGACCACTTTGATAACAAATTAGAACCAAATTCACTTCACTCACCATGAACAACAACCAAATCGAAAACAAGGGGATACAAAAGACTACTTAGAGGAATGGAGTCCGCATAGAACCCTCAAAGGTTCAACAACAAAGGGTCCTATTAAAATGACACATGGACGAAAATTGATATTTGGTCTTCGGCTTATAAGAAGATTATTTATACATACTCAAAGCAAGTAACTAATGCTCTATTTGGTACAAAGGAAGGAAAATTGAAAGGAAGGGGGAGTAGGATGGATGGAAGAGGTATCACTAAGGAACTGGATGTGCATTACATTCTTTGATTGATATGTGTGATTTGACCAAAACATTGTGAAAACAAACCGAGAATATAATAAATATTGGCAAAAGAAATAGAAAAACCTTTCAAAGATACAAAAATGACAATAAAGAAGTTTAAAAAGTAGTAAGAGAAGCACTTGCTAACAAAGGGAGAGAAAAACTAAAGATTTTAGTCATATTAAATGCATTAAGAATTAAAATTCAATGGTTTAGTATAAGATGACATATTTCAAGACAGGCAGAAAGGATACCTAGAGAAATTGTTAAATCAAAAACATCTAGTACGCTTAGGCTCAGACAAATATAAAAACTGTAGGGATAACATGTTTTTCAGTAAAGTCGTGGACTGCTAGGTTAAAAACATAAAATGAAATGAAATCATGAAGAGCTCTAGGACCATATGACATTTTTGTTTAGAAGCGTTTAGGGGATAATGGTGTATCTTAACACTAATATTTTTAATAAGATAACAACAACTAAGAGAATGCTTGATAAGTAGCGCAAAAGGATTTTAAATACCGGAGGGGACATAAAAAGGTGAGAAATTGAAGTATCTAAAATCCATTTGGATTCATTCTGGGGAGGCCAACGATGGAGGATATTTACTTATTGAGGAGACTAATGGAAAGATATAGAAGAAGAGGAAAGATCTTCATATGATTTTTATTGATTTAAAGAAAGCTTATAAAATTGTACCTAGAACCCTAATATAGAGGATTTCAGAAAAAGAGCCATAAAGAGATATATTAACGCAACAAAGGATATATGTACAAAGAACGTGAGACAATTGTCGGAACCACTGTGGCAGAAACAAGTGCTATCAAGGGTTGGCTCTAAGCCTATATCTTTTTGCCTTTGCTATGGATGACCAGACCAGACAAGACAAGACAAGACAAAATGTGCGTATTTATTTTCTTATAATTACACCTATAATATTCATCTATTTTGGTGATTGTATTTGAAATCCATGTAAATTTTGTAATAAAATATCTGCCTCCATTTTGGAATTTAAATCATGGAATTGGTATATATTAATTTCGAGCAACCAAACAGTGGAATTTGAATTGGAACCTCCAAATCCTATTCTAGGGTCCCAATTCCACACAACCGATCACACCCTCGGTGGTTTTTGGCCACTGACAGAATTACCATATTCACACACCTAGTATCAGCATTAGAGCCGAATCACCAACCAAAGGTGATTAAGAGAAACTCTTTCTCACACTGAAAACCAAAGCTAGCCCTACTGCCCTAGTTTTCAATCCATATTCCATAACAACTGCGTACACATAAAATAATTAACAATAACAAGCAATTTCTGTTCACTCACTTTTGCGGTCGTTCATCTCGAAGGAAACCATCGCGTCGATTCAGAAACAGTGCTGAAAAATCGCAAATCCAACTAAAGTACACAGCTGCAAAGAAAGAACAGATCAAAATCGGTCACAGCAAATCAAAATTTAATCATAAAACAAAACAAACGGTAATAAGGTTCGAATCATTCCACTAATTTAGGGCTTTTATTTAAAAAATACAATTCAAATTAGATCCAATACCTCCGTTAATCTGAGAAAACAAAAAACGATTCAACAATCTTATGAACACCTCTAACGACAGAACGAAACTTCAATTGAATAAATCAAACTCGTTTCCGAATTGAAAAACCTATAGGCACAATAGTTCAAGAACACAGTATATGTATATATTTATTATGTGTCTATGTGTGTGTATGTTTCAAATATGCGTGTGTATATATAGAGAGAGAAAACCTGAGTGATGCGAAGGTAGAGAGAAAGAGAGAGAGAAGTCACAGAGAAGGCGCGTGTTGGCGAATCATATCAGCTTCGTCTTCTATGCGAAGGAATCGATTTTGATTTGCTCAGTGACGTTATTCAGGTTGCTGATAAAAAGAGTTTTTAGTGTAATGTTTTTATTACAATTTGAACTCTACGATAACGACCGAGTCCACTCGGGTTGGGCTTACTCATCATGACCCGGTACAGGATAATGGGCCATTCTGTTACCAATTCAATGGGCCCATCGAAAAATGTTGATGTGGCCAGAAATTTTTTACTCACTTTCTTTGAATATAGATTATGAAAAACAAATATCTAAATATATTTTCGACCAAGAATTTTTTTTTTTAGAAAAAAGAAGATAAAAGACTTCTAGAACTACAGAAAAAGATCGAGTTTTTCTTTTAAAATTTTTACTCACTCTCCAATGGAGTAGTTTAAAAAAATTAATTAATTAAACTCTTGCTTGGTCTTTATTTTTTTAATTTTGAAACTTTTTAGGAGTTTGGTTTAAATTAAAAAGGAAAAGTTCTAAAAAATTAAGGTTTTGGCAATCTTTGGATCGGAAAAGAAAAGAAATAAAAAAATTTAAAACTTTTTTATAGTTTGGTGAGATATAAAAAGAAAAGTTGTAGAAAATTAGGATTTTCGTAATCCAATCTCATTGATATTATTTTACCCAACAACTTTATCTATATTTGGAGACAACAACAATTTTTTCCTGGAGTCCACCAACAACTTTATCACTGATAAAGTTTTTATTAACTCGACTTCCATTTCTAGTTGTTTTTCATCATATATGAATCATAGTAATTCGGAAGGTCTAAATTCATTTTGAAAACTTTATCATTTTTTAAATATATTTTATTGGTAATTCTTTATTATTTTTATAAAATAAGAGTAATTTAGGTATCAAAACTATAATATGATATTTTCCTACAATTTTCTTAAATAAATTTTCATCATAACCAAATACATACTAGAAATCAATTTTTTTTTTCATTCATTTTCCATTTCTTTTCTTTTCATTTTTCTTTTCTTTTCTTGTTATTTCCATCTAACCAAATTAAGGCAAAATTTTTATTTTCACATGAAAGTAACAGTCTTTTTATTTTGTGTTCCTATTTTACCCAACAACTTCATTACATTATTTTATACAACTTTATCGTAATTTTTTTTACTAGTTTCAAATAATTGCAATCTAACTACTTTATCATTGATAGAGTTTTAATTAACTTGACTTTCAATTTTTATAATTTTTCATCATGTATGAATAAAATAAATAGTAGTTTATAAGGTCTAAATTAATTGAAAACTCCATCACTTTTTTATATACATACTACTAATTAATTTTTTATTATATTACCATTTTTATAAAAATAAGGACAATTTAGGTATCAAAACTATAACATGATATTTTCTTATAATTTTCTTAGATAAATTTTCATCTTCACCACATTCATAGTAGAAAATCAATTTTCTTAAGTTTTTTTTTGACATGCGAAAAACTAGGCGCCCTACCAATTAAGCCACCGGTAATGCCCCTCTTTTTTAATTAGGTGAATACAAACTTCGTAGCACCTCTTTTCTTTTTCTGATTTTCATTTAAGAATCAGAAATACTATTATTTATTTTTTTTAATTGATAACTAAAAGAAACACTAAAATGTTACAAATTGTCATGATAAAAAAAATTATTAAAAAAAAAAATTAATATTCCGTCCCTTCAGATAACTACTTTCTTGAAAACCAAATCTCCTATGTGCCTTCCAGCTCTGATTTTAATTTTGCAAATTGTCATACCATCAAGCTCATTTTGCAAGCAATTGTGATTCAAAATAAACAAAAAGAAGAGGAAAGTGAAAAGACCATCAAGCCCTTAACTCATAGTGGAAACAGTTTTTCTTCCCACTTCTAAGATTACAGCTGCTTGGATGTGTTAGCTAAAAATGATGTTCAGAAAATTTTAAAAATAAAATAAAATAATCACCCAAAATAGGTTTTTGGGTCTTCCTGTAACTCTGTTTTCAGGAAACATTTTTCTGAAAAATATTAGGGCACACACTTGCAAGAATATGAACCAACAAGCACATTTACATTTCTTAGATGCTGTTGATGATGCCTGTTTCTAGTAGCAGCATGGATATGATTGACAGATTGGCATTTATATATCATCAGCTCAATTCAACACTGATTTCCTTCTTCAGACTTACTGTCGGGGACGCCATCACGCGCAGCACAAACCTCATCAATGCTAGCAGCAGCTGTGATTGCCATGAACACCAGTGCCCTCACCGCCACAATGATCGCCTGCCTCCAAATTTGTCACGAACTTTGCTCCCTGTAGAACCTGCAACTGCATTTTCCCCCATTCAATCAAACAAAAGAAAACAACCAACTTCCTTTTCATTCCATTTTCTACAAAATCATCATATGAGTGAAAAGAAAAACATTTGGTCACTTTCTCCATGCAGCCCCTGAAGTCTGCGGTCTACAGTTTTGAGGAGGTTCGTTGTTGATGCAGATATCGGAGAAGACTTTCATTTGCAGAATCAGAAAGCAAGATCAACATCTATAATTAGAACGGAATGATGCAAAAGCTATGTACTGAATTTCAATTTTTCAAAGAAATCACCTCCGAAGAAACTAGTGAGATTTAAAAAGGCGATGCAGCATTACTTATTAACAATCGTCTCAGAAACTAGTGAGATTTAAAAAAATGGAATTTGTTTCACAACATTGATGATATTTTAACTCGGGATCCTTCCGTACTTGTTTAAAAAAAAAACTACGAGGGATTTTAACTGTAGTTGTCATGGAAAAAAGAATTGAGCATCCTTGGTACTGCATCACAACCGAAAGTGGAAAGTGGAGCATCTGCCGCTGGCATACTTCCCAGTTCTTTCACGATGACATTACCACTTTCCTGTTGCCCTTTTCCTTAGGAACCAGAAGCATCACTACCAGTAGTGGGAACAGTAAAATCAGCACTACAAGGAAATTTGCAAACACTTCATTTAGATTAAATTGACCAATCTCCAGCATTATCAATCGCATGGACTGACAATCTATCTTTGAGAGAGAACCACTAAGACAATATCTTCTGGAATTATAAGACACAGTGCTAGGACAGAGCAAGATGGATTGCCTGCTCAGCTATAGCTTCTGCCAAGTCGGGAGAGATTAGGGCATGAATCTGATGACCTATCATTTATAGGCCAGATAATTTTCTGGACCCCAAATTATAATAGTTTCATGCACCTCTCTAATCCGATCGTTACATCAACATTCAGTTGAATCTACCCATGAGGGAGGACATTTAAATCAGAATTTACCAGGAAAGCCCTTGCACACGTTTAGGAGACTGGCTTTCATCATGCCCATTTAAATCCCACCAATCAGGAGATACCATATAGCGATGCTTCATAGCCTTCAACAACAACCTCTGCAAAGAGCAACAAGCCCTTAGCTTCATTAAAATAATAATAATAAAAGTAATAAAAAATTATTGTACTAGACTGGGAAAAATAAATCAGTCTAAATGGATGAAGAAGAAATCAGTTTAACCAATCAAACTCCAAGCAAGATGAGATAATTATTCATCAGCGCCATCCTAATTCACTAAAAGACATTAGTAGATCATTACTTCACATAAATGTTTTATTAGTTTCTCCTTTTGCAAGATATATGGCATTATGAATGTTAAAAGGTCATTATAAATATATTGTAAGTAAATAATATGCATTATATTCTCTTGGAGGCAGTTTGCGAACAGGATACCACAACCTCTCAGAGTGATGATGAAAAAAAAAACACCAGAGGTATCATAATGACAATATTAATCCAGCTGAATACTTGCACACAAAAACTAACACAATTGACATTAATAAGTGAATTGTTTAACCTATTTCTTTTAAATGTAATTCGTTTAGATGTTTTAAAATGCAATTCTCAAGAAAAATAAACTTTTTATATATTTTTTTTATATACGAGTTCTTCATGAAATTATCTTGTCATTTTTCTAAAATTTTGTTACAGTATCTGTAGTGCCCAACTTAGTGCTTCGCCGATGATGGTGACTCTCAAGGTGGGTGTGTGAGTGATGGAGGTTGTGGCAACATGACAGCTTGTTGGTTTTTTATCAAGAGTAATAACCATGCAAAGGAATGATAATATGATGGCAACAATAATGACAATGTTGATAGTAAGTTTGCTAAACTTGCAGTCTTCATGAGGATATGATAAATACCAACAATATTGGTGGGTGCAGGGGTGGGGTGAGGGTGCACAAGATGATGTTTTCATACCGATGCTGCCCATGATGAATCGGTGATGATGGGATACAAGAAGCCGTTTAAGAAGATGAGAACGAAGAAGCCCGTGACACAAATGAAGGAGACGTCATTAATGCGTCGCACGCTTTAGTGTGAATATGAGGTAACCTTCACATGATTCTTAATGTAGTTCAGCCAACAAAACTGCTTTGGAAGATGATACTTTCCACTGTTATACTGTTATAAATGCAGAGATGGCTTTCCTCCTCGTCTGTCTAATTCGAGAAACCAATTCAGGCATCTGGTTCTGAAAAACCGTAATCAGTGTATCAAAACAGTGAGGGCAAGTGATTTCCATATTTCATAAATGACAAGTTCCAATAACATGCCAAATGCCTTGAATCACAGTTGGGAAGACTTCAAAATCCTCTATTGCTAATTATGAAAACTCTCTAAACAGTTACTAGCATAATGACATTATCCTCTGCATGAAACACTTCATAGGAAATCTCCTACAGTGTCTTGGTTATTGACAGCAACGTTTTCATGATTTGATCTCCAAAAGTTTGGCTACGGGGGCATTTCATCATATTCCAAGAGAATGCTTGATGATGAGAGGGGAAGAGAGAGGGAGGGGGGGAGAAGGTGGGGGAAGGGAACTCGATACTGATGCATAATCTTCGGGAAGGGAGAGGGGAAAAAAAGAGAGTACTCTTCAAAAAAAATTGATCACTGAAAAGACACTTTCCTCACAAGTGATTAAAACTCAACCACTGGAACAGCCTATGGTGGAAATCCAAAAATGTCCAAACACTAGTTAAAATGCTTGATATAAAATCTTCAATAACCCAAACCGCATTCGATCTTAATTTATGATGGCATTTCAAACTAAGAGCATAATCCATGAATCGGATTATTTAAATTTACCACAGTGTTATTAAAGGCTCAAGGCGCACCAAGGCGCTAGAGGTCCTTTGGAGCCTAGGCCCGAGGCGCACAATTGAAATTTTAAGTACTATAAAAGCATTTTCTTATCAAATATAAAAAAGTAAATCCATCAACCATATAAGCATTCAAAAACCATAAAACAAAGCACAAATTTGTTTTCTTGAAAGGCAAAACATAATTTATTTTTTTGAAAGGCAAAACAGAGCACAAAAAGAAATAAATCTA
>JAOTQH010079738.1:0-16653 GCA_025631255.1 Cornus kousa | reverse complement strand
AACAATGAAACCCAAACATGGTTTTTTTTTTTTTTTTTTATTTTTTTGGGAACAGTTGGAATGACTAAACATGTTTTGTTTTCAAAATTCTTGAAACGCATAACCTACCAAATATGTTTTGCATGTTTCTGTTTTCGATATTTCCATAACAAAACATCGTTCCCAAACTTCAATTTTTTTCCAAAACACTCTTGCAGCAAAAACACTGTTTATATTTTAGCCAAAAACAAAATGCCTAAAACAAAGCGCCAAACAGGCCCTTATGCTTCACTTGTGTGGCTTCACTCTCTTCAACAAATTGACATTTGGTTTTTATTTATGACAGAGTAAGAAGTATATACATGTGGATGTGGTGTTATAATTTTTCTCATCCGTGGGTAGTTGTAGCATGGAATTGTAATGGGTGAAAGATTGTTACTTTTTTTCCCTACACTTTTGAAATTGCTTTATAAAGTACAATCTGAAAATTGAAAACACAGCAGTAAATTATTAAAGATATGATATATATATTTTTCATTATATTTCAGAATGAAATTTATCATCTTTAGTTCGTCACTGTTGGTTTCAAATTTGCAATGTACCATTTCCCTAAAGTATTTTCGCCATCGGATGCAAGGAGAGAATTTGAGTTATCATCCACCAACCCATGTAACTTGATTAGCTACTTTCTTCGGAGAAAGATGCTGACCACCAAAAGAAAAAAGATGCTCCAAAGGCTTTTGAGCTTTCAGCTTTGTCTCTTCTCATATCTTTTAATCTAACGCTCCAATCCCAGTCTGGTTGTAGGGAGAAAAAGTGGGGAGGATATGAGAAAAGTGGGAATGTTTTTGCAGTTACTAGACCCACAATGTGAATAAAAAGTGGTCATAGCGTAACTCTCATTTGATGTCATCTAATCTGATTGCAAAATAAGCAGAGTTTAGAACGCTAGTGATATTTGAATATTTCTCCCCTCACTTTCTTTACGCCATTCGTTGGTACTCTTCTTCTTACTAATTAGAAAAATAAGTGGGTTACTTATATTGGCAATCTTAAAAAAATTTACATGCACTACCGAAACTTAGAAAATATAATATGCATATAAATAATCTCTGAGTTTTGAAATTTGACAAATTAGCTCTGTTTGTCAATTTTGACCATTTTTCTTATAAAAATTCCAAAATAATCTCAAGGGAATTTTAGATTTTTTTAATAAAAAAAATCAAGTAATCCCACAAGCACTAATCAAGTAATCAAGTATTTCCACCTTCATGGAAATAATACGCTTGTCCCCACAATTTTTAGCTTTCTCTTAAATTATATTAGTTACAATTTAATTTTTATGTAAATTGCACTCACATCTCCCAAGTTTGGGTTGAAGATAGGTAGTTACAATTTAGGCATTATTTGGATAATGACACCTCCAAGTTTAATAAATTAAACAATGACACCCTAAATCAAGATAAAAATACCTTATTGTCTTTTGACTTATGAATTTATTAGTTTAATTTTCTCAAAACATTTTTAAGAAAATCATTTTAATATATCTCTTTTTAGTAGAGTTCCTCGAGTTTCTCAGTCTCTCTCTCAATATATATATATATATATAATACTGATTGATTGGGAGATACATCAAATTTAAACAGGCGTTAGGAAGCTTGATGTCAGTGTCTGGAGCTTCTAGCACAGTGCTTGAAGTTGTGGTCTCTTATTCAAGAATGTCCATGATCCAATTGCTCGGAAAGGTCATTTTTTCATAACTCCTTTCAAATTGATAGTCATCAAATTTTCTTCATATATATATGTATATCAACTATAACATTAATCCTCGCCTTAATTAAAATTTTGAAAATCTAATTTCCAACAGTTTATTCTTCGTTTAAAATTTTAAATCATACACAATATTGTGGTAATTGCTATCATTGTTTTATTGATTTTTCTATGTACCTTTTATTTTTATTAATAAATTTTCAAGGTTCCGGCCCAATTCTCTAGTCGCCAAACTGTGAGAAAATGGCATTATTGGCTTATATAATCGTGCACAAAAGCTCTCTAAACCAGGTTTACCATATCATTTTTTTACTTGAACAAGTTTCTTTTTTTGGAAACTGTTAAATAACTGTTTGAGATACAAGTTTTGGACTACAAGGTATTAAGCTGTTAATCCATTTGGTCTCTAGAAGTATGCATTTTTATTTTTTCCTTTTGGGGTCAAATAGTTGGAAATGGATGACATATATATTAATTGGTTTGAGAAAGTTAAAATGATAAATTTATAATTTAAATAATTTAATTTATAAGTTAAAAGGTAGTAAGGGATTTTTATCTTAATTTGGGAATCTCATTGTTTAATTTATCAAAAAAGTGTCTTTAAGTAGTAAGGGTGGTAGTTCAATTTACCCTTAATTTTAATTTTTTAATTTTTATTTTTTTAAAAATTATACTTTAATAAAGACTGTCTTCTACTGAAGAAATAAATAAAAGATCATTAAACCTGCTCATTTCTTTTAAAATTTTCCTTAAACAAATGCACAAAAAGACACAGCACCAACTGAAAATGACAGACACTTCCCCTCGAAACGACATTTCTCTGCCGTCCGAACCCATTTTTATATAGCGAAATTAACGCTCATCGCCATGGCCACTTCCTTACTCACTCAATTTCAAGTCTTCAACAAATACCAGACCCATTACCTAAAACAATTCACTTCCAAGTTCCATCCATTATCTCCATTCACTCCTCACAAAACCTAGTTTTCCCTTCAATGGCTTCTTCTTCTTCTTTGCTCTCTTCACCTCATTTTCCAACCGATTCGCTCAAGCTCCGCAGTAGGAATTCGCCGGAAAATCTCTTCTCTGTTCCGAGAAGTGTTGTTTCTCTGCCGTTGAATGTATCGGTGAAGAGTTCTTTGTCGCTGAGGCGATGGTGTGGAATTGGAGTGACTCGCGCCTCTACTGAGGTTCTTGATGATCAAATTGTGGAATTGGAGAAGGGGAAAGAGAAAGGGAAGATTCTGAGAGTAGGACTCATCTGCGGAGGTCCCTCCGCGGAGCGTGGAATATCACTCAACTCTGCAAGATCAGTTCTTGATCACATACAGGTATATATATATATATACATATTTATATTTATATTTATATTTATACACACCTAGAAGCCCTAAACAACGAGAAATTATTGTATGGACCAAGTCCATACACGTCAGGAGGTTGAGTTGGTGGACTAACCAACTAATTCTAGACACATGTAATAAAAAATTATTTTTATATTTGATTTGCCACATCAGACAGACTAAGCAACGGCGAAGAGAAACTCCAGCGACAGCATACTCCGGTGGAAGCGATGACCGTAAGAGAAGATTCCGGCTGCAATAACAACAGCGAATTCCGGCGACAGCCCACCAACTCCGGCAATGATGACTGCAAAACGGTGACCGGCGAGCAATAAGTAACAATTTCAGCGATAAATCAAGAATTCCAATAACCGCGACCAACGAGGATTTCGGTGGCGACCCAACAAATTCTGGCGACGATGGTGAGGTCTGTGATAAAGTCACGATTCCGGTGGTGGTTTTGGCAGTTCGTTCGGCTTTTGCGATTGGGGAGTTTTTTTATTATTTTATTTTATATTATTGGGGTTGGGTTTTGTGATGGGGGATGATGATGGTTGTTGGTTGGAGGAGCAGTGATGGGTGGCGGCTGGTGGTGATAGTTTTGGTTTAAGGTGGTGGTGGTTATTATGGGTTTGGTGTAGCAGAGAAGATGATGGGGTAATGATATATATATATATTAAATAAAACAAGGCTTTGGCTGTGTGATGGGTGATGAGGGATGTGCTTGGTGGTGGCGCTAATGGAGTTTTGGGTGAAGAAGCAGTGATGGGGTGATTGTAATGGTGGTAATGGAGATTTGGGCTGTCGCCGGAATTCACTGTTGTTGTTGCCGCCGGAATCTTCTCTTTAGCCGGAGTATGCTGTCGCTGGAGTTTCTCGTTGCCAAGTCTGTTAATGTGGCAAATTAAATATAAAAATAATTTTTTATTACATGTGTCTAAAATTAATTGGGGTAGTCCACCAACTCAACCTGCTGAGGTGTATGGACTTGGTCCATACAATAATTTCTCCTAAACAACACTCCTCTTACCGTGAGTTGACGAGGAATCTCCTCCGAGAGCAATACTTCCTCCTGCCCTGTAAGCTCTGTTGGGTGATGTGGGCCAAAGAAAAGCTGACACGTGTCATAAAGTTAATATAATATTAAAAATAGAGGAACAACCTCCTCCCAACGTGACCCAATGATCGAATGATACGTGTTAATTTTGAATTTTAAATATAAGAAAAGGAAAGTTAAATTTTCTTTTTTAATATTTTAAATTCAAAATGAACAGTATGAAATCCTAAAAAATGATTTTGTAAACTAATTTTTTGGGTTTAACTATTAAATTAGCAATTAGAAATTTTAACTGTTAAATGATTGGTTAAATTTATGAATATATTATAAAATTATCCAAATGTTTTTTCAAATAAAAATAATAATATATTACTATTTTATAGAATGAAGGAATTTTTTTTTTTTTTTTTTTCTTTGTTGGAGAAAAATTTAAAATTGACTATCAATGTTCCGTAAATTGCAATTATATAATTTTAAATTATAAGGGATAATTAGGAACTAAAATGCAAAATTTTATCAAAAGCTGATAATAGAATTTCTTGGTTATTACGAGGATAAAGTAGGCCTTAGCCGTGGTAGTATAGATATAAACCAATCTAGTAATCTGATTCTTATAAGTAGTGCTCAATTAGTTGTTGAGAAATTGAGTAAGAAAAAAAGCATAAGGAATTCGGAGTACAAGACTGGGCTGAGTTAACTTTTTATCTTTTTAGTAGGCCAAATGAACGGAATATAAAAATGGAGCATTTTGGTGTCATATATTCTATTATTAGAGACTGAGGACTAAGCTCTGATTTTTTTGTAGTTTATTTGCAGTAAACACTGAAGAATATACTTTTGGTGTTTTGAGTGTGTGATGTGATAGATAAGCAGTAAAGCAGGGGGCTGATTCTCTTGTATTGTACCAGGGGGATGATTTGCATGTAAGCTGCTATTACATTGACTGCAATCTTAATGCATATGCAATATCCTCAGCTCAGGTTTGTATTAGATGCGTTTCTAAAACAATTCACTAGTATACATTATCAAGAAATCGTTTTCATTGGGAATTTATATTGTTTTATTGGGAGATTCTGAATTTGAAAACGGTAGACAGACCTGTACGGCTTGTTTGAAAACATTTATGTGCTGGTAACTTGGGCATTAAATAAATTAGGTTGTACCAAGATACATATTACATACAGGGTCAAAATGTCGGATGAATTGGTGTTTGCTGGGGAAGTTTTAGGATGTATATGATGTGAATGCAGAATCCGTAATTTCGTTTTTAAGCTTATATTTGGCTGTAGTTTCACTCAAGTGTCTACTAAATCTTCCATTCTTGTTCACTTCTTGATAAAGCAAGTTTTTTAAAACTCAAAAGTAAAGATAGTATTCTCCAGCTCAGCTCTTGCTTAGTTTTCATGGTCCAGTTGATATTAATTAATGGTATGCGTTAGGCTTATATAGTATTTGTTAGGCCTATCATTTTTGTGTTGCAGTGCCCATTTGAATTTTCTCTCTAGTGTCTACTCTTTTTATAGTTCAGGCAGTTACTGCTTAATAAGTTTCATGGCCATTGGTCACAAGCTTTCGATAGACTCAATCCTCTCAAGATATAGAGTAGCCATCTTTTTGGATGATGTTTTTTATTTGAACTTCTGATCAATGGCATGGATATCTTTTTCTTTTGTTTCCATTTATTATTGTTATATTTTATTTTACTTTTTGTTCTTGTTCTTGTTTGTAATTTGAATGAAACTTCTATAGTACTCTATATACATATCTTTTTATTTTTTTCGTGTTAAATTTTTACTATAGGTATATTCAAACACTCCTGCAGATTTTGATTTCAAACTCGAAAGGTAAGCTGTTTTAACTTTGGTATATACTCTGCAGTTTGTTATTTAAATTTTGTGGATGGCTAAATTTCTGTTTTTGCAGCCTTGCCCAAGGTTTTCAGTCTTTGTCCGACTTTGCAGAACACCTTGCTGCCTCTGTTGACATTGTTTTCCCTGTGATACATGGTCGGTTTGGTGAAGATGGTGGCATTCAGGTGTTACTTATAATGGAACTTGAAAAAATTTATGCATGCTGCAAAATTTTCAAGTCAGAAAAGTGACAATAATTTACACGATCTTTGTACATGTGGACTTTTTAGGAGCTATTGGAAAAATCAAATATCCCATTCGTTGGCACACGTTCAAATGAATGTCGTAAAGCTTTTGACAAGGTAACCTCATTTAAACTCTCTCTCTCTCTCTTCAAGTACACCATCATTCTCAAACAAAGATAATTCAGAAGCAATGTTTAATCTGAGCCTTATAACAAGTTTTGGGTTCCTAAGCACTGTGAATAGTGGTGGAGGAAGGGTCATTTAATGACCTCAGTTCAATAGATATCAATGCAAACCAGTTATATTCGATTAATAACTTCCTTCAAGACTTAATTGAACGTCATGGTCTACTTTCATTTTACATGAGAACAAATTGAATGCTTAATCTTACATTTTATTCCGGAAAAATAAACCATGTCTGATGATGTTAATGTATTAACATGGATCGTATTCCTATTACATTTACCCTTGCCATATTCTCTATTTGATTAGCTGATGCCGATGTTTCTTTTTCTTTTTTAACTGTGCAGTTCGAATGCTCCTTGGAGCTTGGCAGACAAGGTTTTATTACGGTTCCCAGTTTCCTAGTGCAGGTATTATCTTCAACTGTTTCATGCTTTTATTGATATATATTGAACTGTTATTTCCATATTTCTCTTTTTTCTTGGGTCAAATTCGTATGTGTCTGCTATGCATTGTTAGAAATGATACTGGGTAACACTCTCTCTCGCTCATTTTTTACATGTCTGCCCTGTATCGGAAGTTGATATTGCCTGCAAAGAACTGTATGCAACCATTTTATGATTTTTGATAAGAAAACTGGGTTGGTTAACCAGAGTTTGCTGATGCAAATATTGGGCTGTGAAACGTAATAGAAACGGGTGCGGTTGTGAATTTCTTGAACTTGCACATAGGACCCAAAACGCACCAATACACAAAATTTTACCACGGAATCCAATAAAAATGGATTTCTAACGAGTTTTAGTGATTTTTGTTGAACTTTTAAAGATGTTTTAATACAAATAATGATTTATACATGAATTTTAAGTCTTTTTTGGCAGTAATAATTTACTTTTTACTAATTCACTTGAACATGAAACAAATGATAATCTATGACATAAAACACATTAATACATCTTACAACTACATAGTCTCAAATGAGAAGAGAAGTGAAACAATACCTGAAGTGGGGAGGTAAGTTAAGGTTGAAATCACCACAAAAAGGAGTGTCATAGAGGATCTTGCTGCATTTGGGAGTTGCTTTCATTGCGGGTCTACCAAATGGGAGTAAATATGTTCCCATGAAGTAAGACATCATCCTGTCGTGGTGGATCCTGTTGAACATAATAATATGAGGGCATGTCCATTGTTGTGCCTAAGGGATAGGGGTAGCTCTGCTGTGGGCATGAGTGAGTTTCTTGCCAAAGGTACAAAAAGATATATCAAATATTCAATCCTATCATATTTAAGTCTATTCCTTGACTTTGTGGGGATTAGATTGATAGTTCTCCAATTGCGCTCGCAATTAGATTAATTTGTTGTTTGATAAATTTCTCTCATTCCGTCAAGGCACCATTCAAATGTTATTGATTCTCCCCAAATGTAATCATTCAAATGTTATCGATGTTCTCCAAATGCTTGATATGCTTATTATCTGTATTTGTGTTATCTACTAGTTGGAAACCTATTGCCGTGCTATTTCTAATTGTATCCTGATATCAAATGCATTAATTTTTCTCTATGTATTTGGTATATATTCACAAGTAGTTGATGCTGATAATATCAAATTTAATTCTCTTTGTATTCCATTTCAACGGGTCCAGCTCATGTTAGTATTGAATTTAATTTTGTATGGGTAACGAGTCAGAGCGTTATTTGCTATTCAATATAGAGTCAAAATGTAGGAAATGAATTATGCGGTTCTGTTCCAATTTTGTCGTTTCTGAAGTTCAACGTTTCTGCTTACACTACATGTGGCTACAAATGGGCTTGTAGGGAAATGAATGGGAAGAATCTGATCTATCAAAGTGGTTTGAAAGAAACCAACTGGACACTAGTTTTGGGAAAGTTGTGGTAAGGTTAATTCCTTGGTTTTGTGTTTACAATTTGGTAACACTGATGCTGAGATAGTTAAGCCTTTGTAACGATTCAGGCTTCTTCCTTGTATGATTGCAGGTAAAACCTACGAGAGCAGGGTCAAGCATTGGAGTTACAGTTGCATATGGTGTTATTGATGCTCTCAAGAAAGCTAATGATATTATTTTAGAGGTACTCTCTCTCTCTCTCAAATTATTTTTGACAGAATCCCCCTCCTCCCTACACCCCTTCTCAAAAAAAAAAAAAAAAAAAAAATCAAAGTTCAAGACAGAAAACTAGGCTCATGCCATTGATGTTATCTAATAAACTACCGATTCTTCTTCTGTTTGGCAGGGAATTGGTGATAAAGTCATTGTAGAAATTTTTCTTGAAGGAGGGAGTGAGTTTACTGCCATTGTCCTTGATGTGGGTTCAGGTTCTGACACCCTTCCTATTGTACTACTGCCAACAGAGGTATATTTCCTCTCAACATTTAGCTGTTGATTTCATATCGCTGGAATTTGAAACCCCTGGTTTAGTTTATCGGGTGACAGTTTACAGTTATGTAAAATGCATGTCATTCCGAGTCGTGTGTCATGAACATCTTCATGGCTTGGGTCTGCTCTTTTGGGATGCCTACATCCACATTCAGATATCTAAAAAGGGAATCAGCATGGTCTTAAAGAGCAGAAAGAGGTAGGAAGTGCTATGTCATTTTTGCAGCTAACTTCTTGAATATGCTCTAAAAAGAGTTAACATAGAAGTCCCAACGTCCATTTTTAGTTGAAATTTTAGTTCTCCTATTGGAAAGGAACATTTAGTTGATGTGCCAAAGTGGTGTTCTATTCCAGAATAACACCTGTATATAGATATGCACATAGTATACTATCTTTTACGTAAAGGATTTCCATTGTAGTAGTATATGTATTATTCTTCCGTTGGTGGTCTACAGATCCTTATCATGGACTTGAGTCTGTTCCATCTTTTTCATGGGTAAGTCTATCCTAATATAACTTAAGTTAGTTGGATCTTCACGTTTCTAGTGTTCTCTTCTTGGTGATCAATGGTTGTTATTATAAACCTCGAGTTAATGGAACCACACTCTAGTGCAGCTCTCTTAACAATGACCACCAAATTACTTATTAATTGAATTTGATGGACAGAAACAAAATAGCTCTTGGTACGAGTTAGGGACCTGTATAACTCCATTCCCAGTCTCATAAGCTCTTCAAATCCAATGTTAAAATGCACTGCTCTTTATAAAGCATTAAAAAGTGGTGTTTCCTATCTCCAACTTTTTTCATGTATGTCAGTAAGTACCAAGTTCACTTTCATCCTTTCATTGCCTTGTGTATCTTCTGGATTTTTATTTTTTTTGGGACAGATTGGATACAACAACAACAAACAACCAAGCATTTTTTCCAAACCACTTGGGGTCGACTACATGAATCCTATGCTTCCATTCCAGTCTGTTTAAGGCCATAATCTCAATCAATCCACATGCTATCATATCCTTCCTTGCTAACTCTTCCTAATATAAATATATGTTTGAGTGAGTGAGTGAGTGTATATATATATAGATAATGATATGTATACTGCCTTATAGAGATTGAGAGAGAGAGAGCGAGAGAGAAAAAGGAGACGAAAAGAGAGAGACGGAATTGAGTTTCGTTGCCCACAAAACAGATACATACATGGCCTATTTATAGGCCAAAACAATGAAGCTTCTCAAACAAGCTTTATCATATTGATGTCATGGATGACATCATTGCTTTGTGGAGCCCACACAAATAAATATATATAACAACAACCACCTAATTTTTGGGTAATATTTCAACCAAACACTCCCATCGAAACAGTAGTCTGGGCCAAGTTACAATAAATTGGGCCGCAATTAAAATATATATATAGATAGGCCCGCATGGCAAGCCTGCGATCGCTAACAGGTCCCAGAAACGGTGACCCATTTCCCGATCTAAATTACGTGGCCCAATTTTGGTGACCCACAATGGAGCAGATTGGGTCGCTAAAATGAGCTTAAATTGCGTAAAAGGCCATCATCATTGGACTTGCTCTAACATCCTAAAAAAAAAAAAACCTACAATGATCGAACCTAGTTGAGAAACGGTGAATATGACCATTGGCCAGATTTTACAAAATAAATAAATAAATAAATAAAATAAAATTTGGATTCGACCACTAATAAAATTTCAAAAAAAAAAAAATTCATAAATTCCTATCATTGAAAACACACAAAACAAAACGTACAAAGATGTAACCTAGCCCAGAAACGTGTAAGATCTCATATATTGTTAAGCACTTGCTGCCAAAAAAGCATAAGAATAAATATCATTGAAATGAGCTTATGAGACAATCTTGGCAGAATCCATAGCTATCAACACAAAACCAGTCCTTCTTTAGGAGAAAAAATACTATTATATTCAATCAATTATATTATTATGTTAAGAAAAAATACTATTATATTCATTATGTTACATTAAAATTTAATCTTCATGACCTGTCGAGCCCTCATTTCAGTATGGGCGGGCCTATAACGAAATCCACAAGGCCAATAAATTGCAAGTCTGAGATCAACAACCCAACTAAGGCCCATAAATTGGAAGTTGTAGTTCAGCGAGTGTAAATCCACAGAGGAAGAGAAAGATTCATTAGTTTTACAGGAATAATTTTCTATTAGATTTGAATAAAAGACTAAAATTTTCAAACACTTTTTCTTTAAAAATTATGAAAAAAATAGAATAAGAAACCTAATTATTAAAAAATACGAGTAAAAATTTGATAAAACTTTGGTGCCCTACATCACCTATGTATCCTCAAATATCACATATACCTATTAAAAAACAATATCAAGGAGGAATAAAAATCAACAACTAATTGCTGCACTACTTCTTAAGTACTGTTGTGATCTTATCTTTAGTTTAATTACAATTTATTAATTAATTCTTGTCATTATTGATGGGTTATAGAATATTATCACCAAAAATCTCCAAAAAGAATTGATCCATCTCTCTTTATTCTCGAAACCTATGTAATTGTTCTAATTCCACCATCTCATAATAAAGTTGGGCATAAACCTCTGTAATATTAGATCTGCTAATCATTCTCTTTTAGCTTTAATCTTATTCCCTCAAAATTTTAATAGAAGAGGACAATAACAACAACGAAAGACCTTTTTAGTTACATTTCTGACAATAGTGCCCCGCTCTCTCTATCATGAATTACTTATGAACCATATTTTTTTCTTTTTTCTTTTTTTAGTTAATCCGGGTTTCCGAGACTTTTACATGACTAATTCCTGATGATCCAAGAAGGGCATCTCTTCACTCGGACTGAATAAGTCACTAAATATGCCAGCGGAAGGTGGCCCCAAGAAATTGTAAACTCCTAATGAGAATCGAACTTCAGACCAAGTGCTAGGAAGCACCAAAAGGCAAGTGATTTTACCACTAATCCAACCCCTTAGAAAAAGAGCATTTGTTTAATTATTATTATTATTATTATTTAATCTTGGTAAAAAATAAAAAACTCACTTGACACCACTTTACCTCTAAGGGGACTTCAGTTCAGTCCACATCCCTCTATTTGGAAAGGTAAAAAAGTATAACTAAATTACAATTCTTGGTATTTGATAAAGGATTTTAATCATTCACAATCCTGCCAACTCCACTGCTAGAGAGAAAAGCTTATGTGATTCTTTGATTTCTTCTAAACTTTCGAAGATGAATAGATATTGGGTGAACTCAATGCACCGTCAATTAAACTCATCCAAAGCCGTGTCGTGCACATGTAGGCACTTGTGCGCTTTTAGTCATTTAGTAATTCCTACCTTCAAAATAGAAAAAGTGTAGATGAGAATGAGTGGTCGGAAATCATGTCTCTTGACACTTTGTATGGAGAGTAGTTGTTCCAACTTTCCTTCGGTGGGGCTAAACTGAAAATGTCTCTGTGCTACCAAAACTTGCATTGACACAACAAAATGGAAATAAAATATAATAATAATAATTATTGAATTAATTAATTAAATAAAGAGAAAGGTGAGGTGAATAGTCAAAATAGTTAGGCAAAATGCACTTTAGGATAACCTCACAATGGTCATGTAATTATCAGTGTAAAGTGACCACAGTATGAACATGCAGAGAATTGAGAGTCAATTTCTTATTCGGCCCCACCGACACCACACAGTTTTTTTGTAAATTCTGCCAACCACATATACTTTGGGAAAAAGACATTCAACCTTTACTATGCAATACGCATACTTAAACAAGTATCCATCCCTTTCCTCTTATGGAAAATTCATTCCATCAACATATTCAACTCTTACTTTTTCTCCCTGCCCAATTGGCAATTGGCAATTGGCAATTGGTCCCTATTGTATTTTCGTATTTCAATTAATACATACCTTACCGACAAAAAAAAATAAAAAAAAAACTTCTAACCTTTGTCCACATTTCTCTCTTCATTCTTTACAATAATAACAATTCATACTTACGTATATTATATATTTAAAACTTCTATATCATTAGATTTGTGATTCGAAATTCGTGTGCCAGAATTAGTTTCTTTTTAGTTTGGGATTTTTCAAATGGCCATGAGTTGGGGAGGAAGTTGGTTCTCACTAGGACACTTCTATTTTAGAGATGGAAATTGTTTTGGTAACTCTCTGAGTTGCACAATGTGAAATAGGTTGTGGAATATAATCTGAAAATACTTTTGGGAATGTAACTTGCTCCCTTACCCAATTTTTTGCTTAAATTATATTTACCGAATTTAATGTAAATTAACCAATCCACAAAGTAAAAATAAAATACAAGTAAGGTAGAGTCAGAGTTAGATAACACCAAGGTTTTAGCGAAAAAACCTAGCTGGAGAAAATCATCCAAACATTGGAAAAATCTTGTAGACTGTCACGCGGTCTTAAAAATATCCATTATAGTTGAAGCAAAGTACAATGGATTTCGACTTAGGTTCACACCTCTTCACCCTACTAAGAACCAAACGCTTAACATTTTCAGCTTTATGACTCCCCCGTCCAACAACACTTGATTTCAGGCTTACTCCCTTGATCTATGTAAAAGGATTGATGGTAGATCAACAATATTTCATGAATGCTTTGACCCCTTCAAAATGTGATATCTTCTTCTTTTTCTTCAAATCTGAATTTTTGAAACAGAAAATCAAAAATGTTTTGATGACCAGTAGCAAAAGATCTTCAATGAGAACAAGCTCTTATCACATAGAGAACCACATCCTAATTAAAATTGAAAATAAACAATCTCTGCAACATAAATATTCTAAAATAAGTATTCTAAAATTGAAAATAAACAATCTCTGCAAAATCTCTCTAAGGCTCTCTTAGGGTTTGAAAACATGAATATTGAAAGCTTTAATGATTTGAGAGTATAAGATACATTTATATGTGTTTAAAATACCTTAAAAACCCTTAGAAATATTTATAGGTGTTTAAAATACCTTAAAAACCCTTAGAAAGGTTAGTAATTTCGTGCAAAGACTTTCCTCGATCTAAAACCTAATCAGAAAACTAATCAATTTTGTCTTAAGAAGAAATTTCTTTTATGGTTTGAGAAAACACAACCGGTTCCAATTTTGAACAACACCAGTTGCAATTTTATTGAGAGCTATTTAATTGTTTTCCTTCTAAGAAAAACATAACTGATTGTAATTTAAAATACCACCGGTTCTGTTTTTCTAGAGAGTGAAAGAAAACAAGTTTTGACTCTAAAATCTCTAGCTCTCAATATAAAACATAACCTAAGTGTATCCTCACTTCACTTATTTGTCTAAGTGTTCTCATGATGAACATGAAGTAAGATAGCACTTGGCGTTCCTCTTCCGACCTTTACCTCAATATAAAACATAACCTAAGTTCATCCTCACTTCACTTACATGTCTAAGTGTTCTCTTAATGATCACGAAGTAAAATAGCACTTGTTGTTCCGCTTCCGTCCTTGAGATTAAAATAAAACAAATATTACAACTCGATCAGACTTGTTTTGACACTGAAATATGCCAGTTACATTTTTATACTTCACAACTCCTTATCGGCAAGTTGTGAAATTCTTGTCCAACAAGGATTTGGTACTTGAAGACTCTATAAATAGAGATGTGTTTGGAGAGAGAGAGAGAGAGAAGATGTAAGGGTTTGAAAGGGTTAGGGGCCGGGGAAAGTATATGTAATTTTGGTGGATGTAGCCTAAGAAAAAAAGGGTTATGGTGTTCTTAGCCTAGAAAAGAACATAGAGGGGTTCTGTATTTTTAGCCCAGAAAAGAACAAAAAGGGGTTCTAGTATTCTTAGCTTGGAAAAGAACAAAAGGGTGCAAAAAGAAAAGAGTGAAATAATGTGTAGGATTTTGACATATGTGGTTATATATTCTCTTTCTTGATACATAATAGTGAAATCTCTCTCCCCATAGACATAAACCTAGAGTTAGGTGAACCATGTAAAATACTATTTTATGCATTGATGTATGTGTATGATTTTTATCTCCTTATATGCTTGTGCGATTATGTGGTAATGATGCTTCCATTGTGTATAATGAAGGAGGGATTTAATTCTCAACAACAATTGGCTAAGAGGTGATTGAAGGGAGCTAATATTTCTAACAACTAGTATAAGAGTCAATGGTGGGTCAGAGGTTGGGCTTGAAGATCAGAGCAGACGGTTAATGTGAAGTTTGTGAGAGCAAAGATTGATCGTGGATGCTATAGAGATTCAATCAGAGTTTGATGATGACATAAAGAAGATAGATGGTGTGAAGCCACAAGCCTATTATGAACAAATCTTAGGACAACCTAAATAGTGGATGTTAGTTTTCAAAATCGGGCGAGTATGGTGTGAATAATGTGAAGAGAAGGTTTTGCTACTTTGAGCTAGAAAATGACTAGTAAAAGTATTAATGGTGAGTTGCTATGCATGAGCAACTATGAACCAATGGGAAGGAAGGAAGGAATAAGATTTTTGGTTTGAGGTTGAGATATCTTCAGTCGAAGTGGAGTTATAGAGGAGCACGTGAAGACAAAATTTAAGCCAATGCGGAGATTATTGGGTTTGTCGCTCGAAATTCATGTGCGGGAATTGGTTTCCTTTTTGGCCATTTGGGACTTTCCAAAAAGCCTGCACTTGTGGAGTAATTTGTTTATCACTATTGTTACCCAAGTATTGACTCTAGAGGGGGGTAAATAGAGTCAATAACAAACAATGGACAATTTTTGCAATTTCAAGCAAAGTACTTAACACAATTGTGCAATTATAAAGATATAAAATAAGCAATTAAGTAGCACAATTATAAGAGAGATAAGGGAAGAAAAATTACAAACTATAACATAGCGATTTTTGAGAGATTCGGAAACTCCTACTCCTCGGCTCAAGACCCCTCTTGAGACTTTCCAATCCACTATGGCTTCTTCTTACGGGTGGAGAGCAAACCTTTACATAAAGCAACTCTTTGTTTTTCTTTCTTGCTAAGAGAACAACCTTCCCTTAGTCTTCCTTTGGGTCACACCAACCCGGTGGGTCAAACCAACCCCTTACAATTGATAGTAATAAGAACAATGAAGTACAAGAAATATCTCTCAAAGATTGATGTGCAAATTTAGCTCTCAACTAGAGTATATATGAATATCATTGAAGCTCAAACTCTATGAATGATATGAATGAGAGAAGATGATATAAGTGGAGAATAAATGCTCTTATGAACTCAATGGGATCTCTCAAGTATAGAATAGAGCAAAAGCTCTTTGAATCCTTATTTGAATCTCTCAAGTATAGTATATGAATGAATGAGAGAGGTGAAGAGAAAATGTGAGAACAAAAGCTCTCTTTGATGCCTAATGAAGTCTCTCAAGTATTGGCTCCCTTGTATGCCAACAATGTGCATACAATGTGTATTTATAGGCCCTTGGAAGAATATATCCGTTTGGGGGCAAAATGGTAAAGTCCCAATGAAGTCAAATGGTCAGATTAGCCATTATTTCAAATTTGTCTCTATGTCGGTCAGCTGATGCAGTATCATCGGTCGGCCGAAAACTATTCGTTAGCCGGCTGATCCGCAATCGTCGGTCGGCCGAAAAGCCTTTTCTTAAAGTCACTGCTCTCGGGATCTTCATGAAAGCTTCTTGTCGGTTGGCTGGTCAGTGTTATTCGGTCGGCTAACAGATAAAAAATCTGTCCTGACAGTTCTGTTTTCAGTTTAGACAATCTGCCAGACTTTCTGCATATCTTATTTTGTCTTTACAGTATTTATATATCCATTTACTTTAAATTTACAATGTAAATAAGGAAGTACCCCTCATT
>JAOTQH010079522.1:0-11052 GCA_025631255.1 Cornus kousa | reverse complement strand
GAAATATCTATTCAGATGGTTGAATTCAAGTTTCAATGTCCAATGGTATAAATGAAAACCAACAAGTTATCTAAGCCATTTATTTAAAAGAATCTCCAAGTAAACTGGGAAATGATGTAGAAAATTCAAGGATAAACAAGGTTTCTTCTTAGAAGCCTAAAAATACTAGCATTCTCTATTTTTATTTATTCAAAATTGTGGTCATCAAACAAGTCCTCAGTGGTCGCCCACAGGAAACCTACATAAGTAAACCTCAGTAACCAGAATTTGCTTTCTACTGTTCTCTCTGTTATCTGTCCTTCAGTAAGAAATAAAAAATAAGAGTAATGACAACAGATATTATAACCCCGTCCACAATCCTACTTCCAGGTACTGCAACAAAAAATAGGAGGAACCTACATGAGTTCCCATGAGTGCCTGATGACATTCATGCAAGTAGGCTGCCGAGACATGCCCATCACAGTATCATTTAGAAAAGCTTAAGCTTTATAGAAAGGTTGGGTAAACATGATAAAGCACAAATACTGCTTTGAATTTTCCATGGGTATATGAACAATCTCAGTGAAAACTATTGCTGCATAAAAGAGTGGCACAAAATTTAACCTAGAATAATTGCACCATGTAAGTCAGCAGTGAGAAGACATTGCGCCAACTGATTTTTCCTGCAAGATTAAGTATACTTACAGGATGAGAAGCATATCAAGTGATGATATGTGACAAGACATAAGAAACTGCAACATAACCAAAGCCAGGGAAAACAATTCTCACCCGACATTTTTAAGAAGTTGGGTCATGTAGCCTTTCCACATTTCATTCATTGGCTTGAAAATATCAAAGCTGTAATAACAATCATGTCAATGATTTTCACAGAAGTGTTGAAAGAGTAGAATAAAAAAAAGACTAAAAATAAAGTGTGAAAGAATACAAATTTTCTACAAAGTATATCACTTGAAATGTCAAAATTGAAACATTCATTGATTATAGCATTCTACATCTTTCATTGTTATAGAATTCGAGAAAAAATTCATTGTCATTCCCGAAAATTGTCAATTGTATTAAAAGGCACAAACTAAGACAAATGACATGCAAATCCAGCAGGGAAAGATAAACTACACGCCAAATTCAGCATGAATGGACAAGCATGAGGCTGATCAAGAATCAACCGAAATAGATATATTTAAGAGTGTAGGGAACCAGGAACTAGTCAGTGCACCACATCCTTGGGTTTTTAACCTTAAACCTCACTCAAATACATCCAGTCTCTCAAAAAGGATGTGAGTGACCACCATGCCTTTAAATGACAGACATATCCCAAATTAATTATGTTGGAATATATACCCCATTCACATATGAGCCAAGTCAAGACGGCCAAGTTGACCAACCAAATCTGGTCTAGGTATTCAAACATTGATACAATGTTTGACCTGTCTTTGCATGAAGGACTACACCATGGCTAACCAATTCAACAAGTACTCCAGTCCATGTTTTCACTACTGTCCAATCACCAGTTCTGGCCAAAACTCTAAAGAAAGATTCAAACTAAACAACCTCATCCTGGATTTCAATGCTCTGTCGGATGTACAATTTGTGTGGACTATGTAGAAGATTTGAGTTCAAGCCCTTCATGGTTTGTTCCAACACCTGAGTATTACTAATCAATGAGGCATACTATGTAGTACGTACACAATTAACTTTCAAATATGAAAGATACACAAGACTAAACAATGAAGGAACAATATATGATTTTCGGAAGCATGTCAAAAAGAGGTACTGATTCATAATTCATAAAATCAAGTAATACATGATGACGGATTTTCATAACCTGCTGTGTTGGTTTCGGGAAGGAAAAGAAGAGCTTAAATCATTTTTAAAGCAGAGATATGAAACCTTGACATAGAAATGAAAATGATAACACTATTTACAGCATGATATAGCAATTAGACCAAAGGGGAAAAAAAGTGTGCAAGTTGTTACTATATGCAGTAAAGCATAAATCTTACTTATGGATCTCACGAGGCATATCAAATGATCCACATTTTTTATGTTGCTTCATTGACATGTGTTTTTTTGAGCGCTTTGAATGGCTTTGTAAAGCCCTAAGACGAGCACTAAAAGCTGCACCATGACTTTGTACGAAATTATCAAGAAGGATCCAATTATCAATTTTCATGCTTCTAGATCCCTGCGTGTATTTCTGAGCTGAATCACCATTTTTGAGAAGCTCGTGCAAAATCTGATTGACAACGGTTCCTCTTCTATCAGGCATCTGCATGATTCCAAGGAGATGTTAAAAATGGGGCTACTTATTTATAAGTTATCCCGTTCTACACTCATTGGTAAAAGCAGTATCAAGAGTCAAATACAAGTTACAACAACAAAAAATTACCTTATTAGTTGTTAGCAGATTCTCATGTACGGGATGAGAGAGTTGAAAATATGTTGGATCATTTGCTTCCTTGTCTATATATTACAATTGAAATGAACAAACATATGTAAATATATGAATGTATTTATTGATGCGAGCATGTGAAGCGAAACTAAATTGTACCTTGTGTCTTAGCCTGGCCTGAGAACGCTACATTCCCTACAAATAATCCAGAATGGTGAAATTAGGAGAATAGAAAAGAGAATAGTATATTTCTAAGTACTGTATAGAATATGAAAAGTAAAAAGGGAGATAGATGATACTTCCGGGCATTAAAAAAGAAATAACAACAATACATTCATGTCGCCGAAATGAGAATGTTAAGATGGATGATAGGAGTAACTAGAAGAGACAATTAATAATCACAGTACCGATTGATGATAAAAGAAAATAAACATGGGAGATATGAACATATACAGTGTCAACCCAGAAAATGCACCAATTGAAAAAATAATAATATTTAAAATGGAATTAAGAGGCAAAGAAGCAGACCCAAACTAAAATAGAATTAAGTAATAAAAAAAGACCTCAAGAAAGAGGAATATATAATTTATAATAAAAAAGAGTGGAAAAAGAGAATTCATGTGCATGATTCCATTTGAATTGGAGCAAAGAAAGCAGGATTCGGATGAGGATAGAAATTTTAAAAATTTAAACTTAATATTGAACTACAAGATTCACTTCCACACACATAAAAATCTTCTACTAAATGAGTAAGCATTGAAGAGGATCCTCAATAAGTAACAACAACCGATTGTACATGGTCATGGAAGAAGGAATGATGAATGTAAGCAACTATGTGCCCTTTTATGTACCTTCAGAAGAAGGGTTACAAATATTTAAACCCACAGCATCTCTGAGAAACACAAGAACCAAAAATATAGTGCGTTTTAAGAAGATAGGCCCATCAGGAGTTCTCCAAGTGGTCCTGAGAGAAAGATGGATGAATATAAGCAACTAACAATATTGCCTTTGGTGTGCCTTCTATAGCAAAATAACAAAGGTTCAAACCTGTAGCACCACCCCAAAGCACAAGAACCAAGAACATGGTTGTAGTTAAAAAAACAAGCCTTCAATAATCATTCTGAACAATCACCATTTAGATCCACCATTACGTTACAGTTCTCTAGTTCTTACTTCTTTCCTTAGAAGTTGTTAGGACAAGAAGTCAAGTGTATGCGTTGTAAAAATTAAATGTTAGGATCGAGTCATCACTGAATAAAAACTAAAGAATAATTCTTAGATTTACAGGGAATGTTAACCTTTTACTTATCTACTTTATGTTATGAATAATTAAAGATCTGTTGGTCTAGAAGAGTAGATGGTTAATGAAATTCAAATGTAGTCCTAGCAAGGTCTATCCGTAATTCTCCTCTTTGAGTCAGCAATGTGAGCCCGGTTCCATGTCAAGCTCTAAGCCTCTGTCATGCAGTTCAATTTTCTTCTTTTTTGGTAATGAAATATCAAATTCTAAATTAAACCTCACGAATTCATATGACAGTCACTCCTCTCTTATGAATATTTCTTTAATGCTATGTTTGGTTGGAGGGAAGGGATGAGAGGGAGGAAGCCCTATTTCCTTTATTTTTTCCAATCCGCCCAATTTTGGGGGGGAAAGAGACGAGAGAAAGAAGGGATAACTACCAAAAAATATATAATTTCCAGTTTTAACCTTTCCAAAAAAATTGAAATGGTACCTTTTATAATTTTATATAATGTGGTGTATTAGTAAAAAGAATATAAAAACTCTCTTTCCCTTCCAACCAACCAAAAAAAAAGTATCATCCCATTCATTCTTTCTACTATCCATTCCATTCAACCGAACAAAAAATGGGGCAGACATCTTCCCTTCCCTACCCCCTCTCTCTTCCATCCCTCCAACCAAATGAAGCATAAAAGAAGATCTTTTACATCATTCTTATCCATCTCAAAAATTAAACTATATTATTATGTATAATCCATATATACACACACGTCACACACATAAGGTTGTTTCAGATGTTGCAACCCAGAGATTAGCATACAGGTTCATAATCTAAAACATAGATCAACAAAACCTTGTTTAATCATAACTAAAAAAAAAACTACAGTGTAGAAAAGTTGAATAAGAACCTTTCTTAGACGAGAAATTTGAAGATTGTGTGATTGACGGAGCAGTTAGACATGCTGAAGAAGAAACCGAGCTTTGAGTAACTCTGTTGTTTTCTTCATGATATGTCTTTTTATTCTTCTTCTGTTGCAGTAGACGAAGCTCAGCTTCCGCAAGGGCAAATCTTCGCTCCAATGCATCCGAGGTGCGTTTCTTTTGATCTTGAGGAGTTGTGTCAGTTGTCATTGCAACATGAATTGGTCAGTATTCCCTTGTAATAGGATGCACAAACGAATCCTGTAAAGATGGTGAAATCAAGCCCAGTGAAGAAGGTAATCAATATAAAACAAATTCATGAGAACAAACAAGACAAGGAAGGTCCTATTTCAAGTGTACAGACCCAGGGGTGGCAAACAGGCGGGTTTGAACGAGTCATTAACGTGTCATAAAATGGGCAGGTCATAACCCACAAACAATCTGAACTGGTCGAATATTAAACAAATGAATCAACCCACACCCAACCTGATGGCCCAATTTCATTTAGAAAAAAACACAAATTTTGAGATACTTACGCTAATGTCATTCTTATTTACCAAAATACTGTAATATATTTCTCTAAACTACATTTAAAAATATATATATAAATAATTTATATTTTGTTAATTAATAATTTAATACATATGACAATTAAATAATTTATGATTACTATATACAATTATTTCATACCACTAGCGTCTAGAGATTACAAAAGCAACACTATACATCCAATTATAGCATCATATATTCAACAAAACTATCAAATACTCAGTAACTCAACACGATCATCCAAATTACAAAGTGTTCCAATTCAATACAATTGTCGGGGGGGCATATATATACATTATACACACACATCTATATATAGAAGAGTACAATAAAATGAAAATCTTGTAACACTTACATGCCCATTCAAAGAAAAATTAAGGAATCAATTCTGGATATCAATCACAGCCCAACACTGATAAAATGAAAATCTTGTATTTTAGACACTAGTTGTGAAATTCAGATGTACAATAATCCCAATAAACATGTGCAGCCCCAAGTATCTTAGGACATTAGCTCTCCAAAACCAGTGTAAAATTTGAGTAAAGCAACATGTTCATCTTAAAAACTCTGGTTCGCAAATATATATATATTTTTGGATACGTAATAATTTTATTCAAAGAAAACAGAGAGCACACAAAGGGGCAACCCCCAAACAAGAGGAAAAAAACAAACCAGCAACTGGCTAACCAAAAAAACAGCCACAATTCTGAATAGATGTCCTACTTGCATAACGTTATTATATATCATAAAATTGTGAGTTAAAGCAATATGTTCATCTTAAAAAGTCTGGTTCTTCAAAAGAAACCTTACATATAATATATATGTTATATGCATCTGAAAGTAACATAACAGAAAATGAAAAAAGAAAGAAAGCTCTTTAAAAAGACAGAAACAACATTCCCAGTTTCCTCACATCTCTCTTTGATGCAGCAAATTTTAGAACTTGCAAGTCTTAACACAATCTCCTAAGAATAATAATTAAAATTAAATGTTTTCCATGTGAAGACATTAGTTTTTGGAAAATTACTTTGAAAGTCAGTTAGAAATAAATATAAATAAAAGAAACAGTAATTATTTTCTGAAAAGCTTTACAATTGTTTTTCCAGGGATACATGAAGAACTGACGACTACACATAAAACAAATCGTGAAGGTTAAAGCCACTGCAAACTCCACCCTCAACAAATCATAATATGATAAATGAATCAGAGAAAGTAAAATAGCAAAGGTAAAGTGTGCATTCTAGCCAATAAGAATAACATGATGGTAGCAAATTTAATGAGGAAGAGAGCACCATTTCCTAGAAATAGGAAATAAACATCACCCTCCAGCTCCCATCAAGAACTAAAAAAGGCATGTCCTCTAAAGTACGTACAAGTATACCATCCTGCTGTTATAGAGTTTCTTACAAGTATACAAACAGGGAACCTCTCACAAGAGGACTACTGTGCGCAGTTCTCATTCATCCTGTGACTGGCTATAGGAAAGAAAGAACAATTCTTTAAATACGATATTCGTGGAAGCGGGATGTGATAGAGTGATACTCACGGTGGTACCTAAAAGCAGGCTCGAATGCCATTGAAAAGAAACTTAAAGCGAGCAAGCTCAAAAGCAGTTCAAGAGACCAAGACTGTAGTTCTCGAACCAGAACAATCTTACATAAGCAAGAATTGTGCATTCTCCTCGGTTCAAGCCAGGCTACCTTCCAAACAATTCAATTCCTTATTTGAATGGTTGACCTTTAATTGGAATTTTTTCAGTGCAATGCAGGCAAGGACTAGAGGCTACTACTCACTGGAGTTCGACTTTAAATTTAACTCTAATTAAGAACTTGAAGAAGTGTCTAGCAAAATGTTGTTTCGTACTTGTACAGTTATACAAAGCTTCAAAAAAACTTTTTTTATCATCCAATTCCACTCTTGAAAATCTACTTTCATAGGCATGCTGATCAGGAACAACAAAACCTCAACCATTCAACTTAATGACATGCTTCCTGGACTGATCCTTATTTGAAAGCAGTGCGACAGTATATAGTACTGAATTTGTTAACACGGTCTACTAGGATTTCAAAAGAACATTGGGAAAAACCCACATAAAAAATCAATAAGAGAAATCAATTACAATAGTATTTCACTTGAAATAGGTAAGAAATTGTACGAAATTATAAATTGGAACTCAAAAAAACAAAATTAGTCTCCCGAAAATAAATGAAGCTTCCAACATTCCTGCTGGTATGATACACGTATCCACTAAAATAAATGAAATTACATATAAAATCCAAATATATTCAAGAAATTATTTTCACAGCAATCTTGAACTCCATAATAACAATCTTGAATCCCAATAATCCAACTCAGTGATATATAAAGATTAAAATTTATATATACACACACGTATTCACAACAATCAAACAAATTGTAAAAATTAAACTCCATAACAAGAATATTGAATCTTACCGAACTGGAAAGATGGTGAAGAGAGGGGCGGTAGGCCGACAGAGGGTCGAGGTCGATGGTGGATGGATGAGGGTCGACCGAGCTGCCGGACGGTTGAAGTCTGAGACTCAGGGAGGGAGAGAATGGTGGTGGCAGGCTGAAGGAAGCTCGACGGTGGATTAGATAGAGTATCGGCGGCGACAGCGAACGGATGGATTCTGGAAACGCTGTCCGGAAAAAGTGCTATTGTTTTGTCCTGTTCTGGCCCACAATCGAAAAGCCCAAAATTCGAGCCCACAATAGAAAAGCCTAAAATTGGCTCGCAGAGTAGCCCAGCCTCAACATCATTACTCCACACTTTTTGGTCAAAATGGTCAACGAGCTACGCCACATCAGTAGCGACGGCCCACATAACCTGATTGGCGGTCAAAGTCGCCACGGCATCAACATACTTCGAATAGAAGAACGAAAACCTGAGTTGGGAGCAGGACTCGGGTTTCATTAGGATCTGAGGAGGTTTTGGTTTGGTGGCTGAAGTCCAGGGTTCGCCGAGTCGACACTCGGCCTGACTTGCAGAGAGAGAAATACTATTTTGACTCCCGAGCATTTGACTCCATATTATTTAACATTACTTTATAATTATTTGAGAAATTAATCTCTTTTAAATATTTTGTTAATGGACCACATGTGATGTCATCAATGACATCACCTACCTTCACTTGGCCTATAAAAGAAAATGACCTAAGGCCAAGAAGGGGGCGGGCAAAAAAAGGAAGGAAAATTCCTTCTAGACAGAGAGCTTTAAGCTTGCTCTCTCTCTCTCTCTCTCAAATGGGTTCTCTACACAACCGTTAAAAGATGGATCAATGAGTCAATGGTGTTTTCCATATACACTGCCATCCCTCTCTCTCTCTCTCTCTCTTGTTTGTCTAGGCTTCCACCTCTCTTAATCCACCTCAGATTCCATCATGTTGCAAGATTTACCTCACCATTTGTTATTTTGTGATGATCTGGAACCCACCTGGAAATCAGGTACCTACAATGTGCATCACTCACATGCTACAAACCACATCACATTACCTTTTACAATTCTAAGGTTCACTACAAATTTTGTTTAGTTTCCCAATTTAGTGACAAATTAAAAATAAAATAACTTCTCTCTAATTTTTCATGATTAAACAAAAATAATAAGCAGCCCAACAAAGCAGAATCTAACACTGACCATTGATGATTTGGTGGAACCCAATGAAAAGATTATATAGATGTAGTAGAGCTTAGTAGATTGAGTGTGAGTTGTACGATAAAACCATCCAGATCTCTCAAATCCTAACCGTTCATCAAAGTAGCCTTTATTTTTTTTGATGATTTTAGAGAATTGACCACTCTTAGTTTGGGAAATGTAAATACTCTTTTCGTCTCAAAATATTTGAATACTTTGGAAACTGTGACTCACCTCCATTTCAAAATATTTGGATATTTTGATAACTATGACTCACAACTCGAAATCCCCAATAAAGGGACTAACAAAGTGAGATTAATGGTTCGAGCCCCAATAAAAACGTGTGTGTAAATATACCGACTAAAAATAAATAAAACACAATACAAGAGCATGGTATCTTTTTCTTGTGCTGTAAATAGGGCTGCAAATGAACCGAGCTGTTCATGAACAGCTCGGGCTCGGCTAGTTAAAAGCTCGGTTTGGGCTTGTTCGTGAAGTAAACAAGCCGAGCTTGAGCACAATTTTTAGGCTCGTTTAGTAAACGAGCCGAGCTTGAGCAAGGCTAAGCTCGGCTCATTAAGCTCGTGAACAGGCTCGTTTAGCAAAATGATTAATTTTTATTTTATTTTATACTAATATACAATTTGTATGGCCCATTTAATATAAAGCCAATCTGAATATTCATCAGCCCAATTTCATTTAACTTTAAGCCCAATTTTACTTCACCTTAAGCCCAACTTTACTTCACCTTAAGCCCAAGACTACTTAACCTATTACATTTACCCTATCATCATTATATATATCTATATATATCTTTATATCAGGCATTATTTTCTAACCAAATTCATTACAGCAGCCGCTCCTCCAATCTTTATAACGTCACCTCTTCCTCTCTAGCACACCATTGACTTTCTCCAACAAATCTTTGCAATATTTGCTATGAAACCCTAAACAAATCTTACAACATCACTCCTCTAATCCCATCCCTTTCTACATCAATTTCCTCTCTCTTACAGTGAAGGTTTCAATAGATCTCTCGCTCTCAAATTTCTCTTTGGATCTCGATTTCTCAATTCCAATATAGTGTTGGGGAGATCAAATCGGAGAATGCAAAATTGAGGCTCTTGGATCCATTGTCAAACAGTATTAGATCTAAAGCCTTTTTTTTTTTTTTGGGTTGAAGGCGAGCCCGAGCCGAGCCTAGCTTGAGCTTGCCAAAATATTAGCGAGCCAAGCCCGAGCCTAATTTAGCCAAGCTCACCCGAGTCGAGCCCAAGCCCGAGCACCCTCCTGAAATTGGCGAGCCGATCCGAGCAAGGTAAAGCTCGGCTCGGCTCATTTGCAGCCCTAGCTACAAACCACCAATATTGTTATTATTAATTTATGGCTATTTAATTTGCATTGTAAAATTAAAAAGTAATTTATAACACATAACGAAAAGGGAAAAAAATAACATTTGGCTATAATTATATTCAATATTATTAAACTCTAATAAATATAAAAAATTTATATTAAGACTTAAATGTTTATATCCTAAAATAGTAGTAGTGTTTTTTTATTTTTTTTTTATTTTTTTTATTTTATCGTACTCGTTTCGATTTGATATTAGGCCTCAACTATTTATATAAAATAATTATTTTTTTATTTTTTATTTTTCCTCTATCACTTCATTCATTCTTGTCATGACTCGGGAATTTCCCTCCTTTTCTTTTTTTGAAAAATTCATTTTTTCGTCTTTTAGTCGTTTTTCTCTTTTTCCTTGCATAACCTCACTTTATGTGCTCGGATTTGAATCTGGTTTTGCATATATTCATGATATTTGATTCCTAAGACATCTACATTTACACTTTTGTAGAAAAGCATGTTAAATAATTACTTCCTTTGTAAAGTGCATGAAAACATAACTTTTGGTAATTATTCAAAACTTTTGGGTTTTCAGTGTAATTAAATAAAGTAATTATTTTTCGTCTTAGGGACCATTTAGCAATTTAATTTGGAAGATATTTTCAAAAAGGACCTTTTTGCAATTTTCAAAAATATGACAAGTGTCATTTTCCTAAGGTGCCATTTGCTAGTTTTGTAGTGGAGCCACTTGTAGGCTTAATCCTTTGACACATGGAGGGTAGAGATTTAACCATTTGTTGATTTATGATTGGAGCACATGTTAGCATGGATGGTTGACAAGTGTAGGTTCAATATTTGATCTTGAAAGCTCACTTAGATGCATGACAAGTGTAGGATTCACATTTAGTCTTGCAAGTGTGTGTGTGAGAGGTAGTGCAAGAGCACCTAGTGAGTGGA
>JAOTQH010079092.1:0-16659 GCA_025631255.1 Cornus kousa | reverse complement strand
TTAAGATATCAACACAACAAGAGTTCAATCCAATACAATCTTTGTTTCTTCATTCTTCTCCTCTCTTCACTTAGATAATTTTTAGTTGGTTGAAACTACAGCCAACAAACCAGCTACTCAATAGCAAGCTTAGAGCTCTACAGCCCGACATTGACCATGAAGCTGAGCTAAGGAAATCCATAGCACAGATTGAGGAAATGAAGGATCTCAGGAAGCAGGTCAAGTTTCTCAAAGGGAGAATGCAGACCTATGAAGACCAAGAACACCTTAGTGTTCTGCAAAAGGAAATTAACAAGTTGCAGGAGGTAATCTCTCAACTCAGGCATTCTTCCACTGCACACAAACACCACCCCACCAATGGTGGTTCAACAAACAGCACAATACCCACACCTTCTCACCATTTATCTCAAATTACACATGTTTCCATCTCTGGAAATCCCATTACCACTACACCACAACGGTACAACACCACAACGGTACATTCACCATCCATGTAGCCCCATGCACCAGTCAAACCGGAAGCCCATACCTCAGGCGTAAGTTTACCCCACCATACTCAGGCGAGACCTGTTCACCTAACCCACGTGCCCATAACGAGTGGGCCCACTCCACAGGTCACTAACCTGACAAAGGACAAGAGAGCACATGGGTCAAAAAGACTTATTTCCATTCCATATAAGTCTTCTGCTGAGCCTCTTCCTGACAATGGAAAGATTTGTGTTGAAATGCCTAATCCCATTGTCAATGACCTTTCATCTTTTCCCCCTCTTGTCTCATCCAAACCCATTACTCTGGTGACAAACCATTTAACCAACACCCCCAATCTGCCAAAGCCCCATCCACACACTACCTCTGTCATAACTACACAAGACACAACCCCACATGAGCGCACTGGTGGACCACCATCCAAACCCTCTTGGGCACAAGTTACTGCTGGGAAAAAGTGTAAGCTTGACTTTGAATTTCTACAACCTATTTCTTGTGATGGTTTTACATACGTGGACCCACCTGCAAGTGCCAGAGACGAGGGTATTGTGGAGTGGAAACCTAGTATTATAGGTTATTTTCTCCAAAAAAAACTAAGTTACAAATTGGTGAGTGGAATTGCTGGAAACTTGTGGAGCTTAACTGACATTATTGCTACTGAGTCTGGATTTTACATCTTTAAATTCAAATCTGAAGCTGAATACAAGATTATTCTGGATGAGGGTCCTTGGTTTTTTGTAAACAAACCCTTAATCCTGAAACAATGGCAACCCAACATGCAGCACTGTAAGAACCCATGTACTGCCATACCAATTTGGGCATTAATTCATAATGTAGCTTATGAGTACTGGAACAGCAAGGGCCTTAGCAGTATATCAAGTGCCTTTGGTGTACCCCTCTTTGCGGATGCAATAACTGAAGCAAAGTCAAGGCTATCTTATGCCAGAATTTGCATTGAAGTTAATGTTTCTGTGGAACTCATTGTATCTATTAATCTCAAAGTTGCAGAGGGAGAATTTATAGAATTACCTATGACCTATCAATGGAAACCACTGACCTGTCACAAGTGTCATTCTTTTGGACATTCAGAGGGGAATTGTTTAAGTCATATTCCTTGGGTATCAAACAAAGGTGAACTTAATGGGATACAAATACCCAGAAATGATCCTAAAAGAAAGCAGAAACTTCAGTGGAGACAGGTTCAACCAAAACCCACCAACATACCCCCATCTCAACCCCCACTCAAAGCTAAAACACTTACCAAACAATCCACACCTACCACCATACAGACCTCTCTTGATCCATGCACCAACCCCCCTACCACTGATACAATCCAACCTTCTACCCATGCTCAAATGACCATCCCCACTACTGTGACTAGCCCACCTACCATACCAGTTACAGACATTACCAACAAACCATCCATACCAGAAATTTTGAGTACACCCATTAATCCTCATCCTAAATCAACATCATCACCATGTTCATCCACTGAATCATCACAATCATCCAATAGATTCTATATTCTCTCATATCAGGATATTGAGGATGAATGTGTTTCTGTGCCATCATTAACCAGTCTTGAAACTAACTCGAATCCTGTCATCCTATCCAAAGAGAATGAAATGCCAGCTGTTCAGACACCTGCAGGTGTCTGTGTCTCTGATCCTGGTAACATTGCCTGTGAAAAGGTTATACCAAACACTAGACTCACACCTAGACAGAGAAAGTAATTGAGGAAGGATGCTAAAAGATCAAATAAGGCTGCTCAGATAGCATCGAGGGAGGCTTACATTAGGTTCATTGAGGACCTACAATCACCCCAAAGGCAATGACTTTTGCTGCCTGGAATGTAAGAGGGATGAATAATCCCTCTACACAAAGTGAAGTGAGGAAGTTCATTGCTTAGAAACATCTTGATTTTTTTGGACTTATTGAAACCAAAATAAGATCCTGTAACATTCCACTTGTTTATAATGCAATTTCTAAATGGCCACTCATCAATAACACTAACCATGCACCTTTGGGAAGAATCTGGATATTGTGGAACCCTTCAGAACTTGATATAAATGCATTTAGATGACTGACCAGTTCATCCATTGTTCCATAATCCCATCCAACCCGTCAAACACTCCTTTTTTGGCAACTTTCATTTATGGTGCAAACACAGCTGAAGAAAGAGAACCACTGTGGGATGCCATCACTGAAATATCCACTCAAATCACAAATGAACCTTGGATCCTTCTAGGTGATTTCAATGCAATTAATTGCATCATTGACTCTAAGCTTGATGACCTAAGGTTTACTGGCCACATGCATACTTGGACAAATAAATCGCAGGGGCAACCCTCAATTGCAAAGAAGTTAGATAGAGTGATTGTTAACACCCATTGGCTCTCTTCCTTTCCAAACTCAACAGCAAATTTTGCTCCTCCTCTGTGCTCAAATAATTGTCCCATGTTAGTTGATATAGGACTCCCCACACCAATGAGAAAATGTCCATTCAAATTCTTTGATTTTTGGTGTGATCACCCAGAGTTCTTGACCACAGTTGCTTCTGTGTGGAATAATGAAGTGTCTGGTGTGCCAATGTATAGGGTTACCACAAAGCTTAAAAGACTAAAAAGTGCACTGAAAAATCTAAACCATAATGTTTTCAGTGATATTTCTAACAGGGTAAAGAATGCCAAGTGCAACTTAATTGCTTGCCAAAATCTCTTAAATTCTGACCCAGGGAACATGGAGCTTAGACAGCAAGAAAAAGAGTTCCTTCAAAACCTACTCCAGTCTAAGCAAAGTGGAGGAACACTTATTTCATCATAAATCCAGGCTGAAGTGGTTAGCACTTGGTGATCAAAACACAAGTTATTTCCACAAAGGTGTCCAGAGTAGACTCAACAAAAGAAGAATTACAAGTGTTAAATTGCAGGATGGTTCAGAATCAAAGGATATGACAACCATTAAGCACTCATTCATTGCTTTCTTCAAAGATTTACTTGGTAGCAATCCTCATTGCTACCCAGGTATGAGCTCCTTGTCACAATTCATTTCTAAAGCTGTCAATGCTGAATTCCATGAAAATCTTTGCACCATTCCAACTGATAGTGAAATAATGAATTGCATGTTCTCTATTAAATCCAAAAAATCTCCAGGTCCTGATAGTTTTAATTCATTCTTTTTAAAAAGGCTTGGAGTATTGTTGGGGAGGATGTAACATTGGCCATTAGGGACTTCTTCCAATCTAGGAAGATTCTCAAACAGATTAATGCCACTTATTTAGCACTAATCCCTAAAGTCCCTATCCCATCCTCACCCTCTGATTACAGACCTATAGCTTGCTGTAGTGTCTTGTACAAGTGTATTTCCAAGCTTATTGCAAATAAGCTAAAACCCATTATGCCTACTTTAATTGATAAGGCCCAAAATGTCTTTATCACTGGTAGAAAAACTGGGGACAACATCATTTTGGCTCAAGAATTACTAAGAGGTTATCATAAGGACCTTAATCCACCTAGATGCACACTCAAAGTGGATCTCATCAAAGCTTATGATAATTTAAAGTGGCAGTTTCTCTTAGATGTTCTTCAACTAATGCAATTCCCACCATTGTTCATCTCTTGGATTAAATCATGTATATCCACTGCATCTTTTTCTGTTTGTATTAATGGTGAACTATGTGGTTTCTTTAACAGCATTAAAAGACTAAGATAGGGGGATCCCCTATCACCATACCTTTTTGTGCTACCAATGGATGTGTTCTCAAGTGTCACCAACCTAATCACAAGTAATGAACCACTCTTTACATATCATTGGAGATGTAAAGCAACCCTAATATCTCATCTAACCTTTGCAGATGACATAATCATGTTTTGCCATGGAGATGTTAGGTCTGCACAATCACTCAAATTAGCCATTGATACTTTTTTTAACCTTTCTAGCCTCACCCCTAATCCCAACAAAAGCAACTTGTTTTTCAGTAGAACTCCACCACAGACCAAGAATACCATTTGCAACATCTTCCAGTTTCCCTGTGCAGAATTACCAGTCAAATACCTTGGTCTACCACTGATATCTACTAGACTCACAGCATATGATTGCCAATCCATTATTGATAGCATGCTTTCTAGAGTTACTAGTTGGATTGCAAGAGCACTGTCATTTGCAGGAAGGTTACAGTTAATACAGGCCACACTATTCAGCATGCATATTTACTATGACAAATCTTCTAATTTTTCTAGCTAAAGTGTGTGACAAGATGAACCAAATAGTACTAAGATTCTTATGGTCAGGCAAAATAATGAACAAGTATAGAGCAAAGGTAGAATGGGAGCATGTGTGCAGTCCTAAACATACAGGAGGACTGGGAATTTATGATATACAACTATGGAACAAAGCTTCAATATTCAGACATATCTGGACTCTGTGCTCTAATGACATAACAGGAATTTGGAAAGAATAGACGCTCAAATATCTGGTAAAAAAGAGGAGCATTTGGGATATACCTATACCAAATGATAGCTCCTAGTTCTGGAGAAAGCTACTGCAGAATAGAAATTTGGCTCAACCTTTTGTCAAACGCATCATCAACAATGGCTCATCAACAATGGTTTTCTTTGACAATTGGATTACGTGTGGTCCTCTCTATCAGGTATCTGCTAACTCCAATCATAGACAGGGTTGGTTAATCAACAAATCCATGAAAGTATCATCATTACTCACCAACTCCCAATGGTCATGGCCTAGACATATTTCAAATATTGTCTCACCACATTCTAATATCATAAACCTATCATTCCCCAACATCAATTCTAATGATACCATCCAGTGGAATCCATCCCCCAACAAGACATATTCCCTTAAACATACATTCTTAGCCATTACCCAACCAATCCCACCTACCCATTGGCATACACTCATCTGGTTTAAACATGCCATTCCAAAGCATTCTTTCTACCTTTGGCTAGCAATTCAAGAGAAGCTACTTACCCAAGATAAACCTGCACTCTTCTACACAATGCAACCCAATGTGTGCATCCTTTGTTTAAAAGCTGCTGAGAACCATGATCATTTGTTCCACCACTGTGATTATTCAAAGATAGTTTGGGCTAAGTTACAATACAAATGTGGGTTCTACACAAACTCTAACTCTTGGAAGGATATCCTAATTTGGGCATCCTCCAATTGGAAGCAAAAGCTAAAGAGAAGCAAGGTCGTGGTATTGAAGCTAACATTGGCTGGCTATAGCTATCATATTTGGAAGGAGCGAAACAATAGAATTTTCAGAAATATTTCATTACCTCCAGTCCAAACAATGAATTTAGTGATCAAAGTAATCAGAATGAAGCTATTCTCAGTCAAGAAATTTGTATGCCCATTTGCAAAAGAAATTGCTGCAGATTGGAATCTCCCATCATCCTTTTATGAACTTACCCACTCAAATCCTTTCTTCCATTTCATAACCACCCACCACATACACCACCACCTCCTACCGCTCAACTAACCTCAACCATACCCTAGTAGTGTTGATACTTTGGATTTGTTGGTTCATCCCACCTGAGGATGTGTTTGAAGGTAGTTACATACCTGTGTGCTGAAGGAATTTTTTTGTTCATCCGTGGGATTTGTCATGGTTTGGGCCTTTAGTTGGGTTCTTTGGGCCACAATAGTGGACATTTGTTTTTTTCTCTTTCTTGCCCAGTTCTGTAATGTTTGGGCAAAGGAATCCCTCCTTTTTTTTGTATCTACTCTTTCATTTATGAGTACTTAATTACCAAAAAAAAAAATAGGCCCCAAAATCAAGGGCATCGGCGAGCATACCACCTTATGAGGAGAAGGCTAGCAACCCATCAAATCAACAATGAAACAATGAACTTAGCAGAAGGATCAAAGCAGTTTCATTCAGTTAAGAATAGCGCTATGACATGGGAAAACTAAAGCTGTAAAGATTAAGTAGGAAAGAAAGATGAAAGCTCAAGAAAGACGATCGGATAAAGGAATGAATTGAGTAGTGTCAGATATAATGAAAGAGAGAAATATATTATATTGTATTGAAGTAATGAAGATTACTTGTCCTATATATATTGGAGAAGATTTGGGGTAAGTGAGTGACGAACAAATACCCCATAGATACTAATATTGTACGTATAATCCAATATGGTAATTTATAGTATACAAGAAACGTATGTGGCTGGTAAAAGGGTAAACTTGCTATCTAACAGCCCCTCAAACTCAAGGTGAGTATGAGCCCAATTTGAGATTGAAAGCAAGATCATGAAAATTTGGTAAAGATGCATTTTTCACCCATGATGTGGATGGAGACACAGTTAACAACTGACGTGGCAGTTGACAGGCACTACTGCTGGCACCACTACCGGCTATGTCGGACGTGGCACTACAATTGGCTAGGACATAGCAGGTGATGTAGCAGGTGGCATGTCACTACTGCTATCACCGCTATTGACCATGTTTGAGGATGAAGCGCTGATGAGGTAGAATTATGGTGTTATTGTCGTGGAACCGCGTTGATGTGTCTTGAAGGCTGATTATGAACTTACGATTGAAGGTTGGAATGCCAAAGTATAAGTTTGAAGGTTGATCGCCACCGAGGATGGGGTTGATGGTGCCATCCCTGACAATGACTACGATATACTGGTAGTATCGTAGATTATTTACCAGAAATCAAAAGGCTCGGATAACATATTAGAAATATTATATGAATGAATACTTTATTGAATGAATAATATAAGAGTATAGAGGGGTTTATATAGGAGAGGACATATATGGAGAGAAAGTAAACCCTATATATGGTAACGAGGGTAAGTGAAGATAGCTACCCTTAACCCTAATATACAATAGATAATATAATATAACAACTCCGAAGGTTTTTTTGGTTTTTCCTAGGGTTAATGCCATCAAATGTATATATAGATACATAGGCATGTAACTTAGGGGCTTGTATAAAATGGAACTCTTTTTTTATTTTATTTTTTTTTAGCCACTTTCAATTTTTTATCATAAAACTCCAACCTGTTTCTAAAAACCCCAATACTATGACAAAGTTATCACATTACCCCAATTGTGTCAATGAATCGTTAAGGGCTTGTTAAATTACTAAATTACCCTTATGATATACCACTTTATTTAAAAAAGCAAAAATTGATATTTTACAAATTATAAAATTATCCTAGGCACAAACTTGAATATTATAATTTAGTTCAAGTCAATTTATGAATATTACATTATGTATTAAATTATATTTTAGTTCATTTAATTTAAATAAAAAAATATTTTGTAGAATTCATAATTTGGTAAACAAAAAACTAAATAAGTCATTAAAATATCATTATTTATTTTATATTTTTAAAAAATTGAATCATTTTCATAGTTCAAAAAATTGACGAATTACTACACAAGTTAAATATAAAAATTGACAACAACTAGGATACCTAATAATTTTTTCGAATATGTTTAAATGGCAAACTAATAGATTTTGAATAACCACTAAATTTTGAATAAAATTCTAATTACAAAAGTTTAATTCTTATTTTGAAAAATGGTATATATAACAAAACAATTGATTCAAAACTCAATTGGAAGAAGATTTCCAAAGTTAGATTTATTATATTTCTAAAAAATAAATAAAATAAAAGGCCGTGTTTAAAAAGAAAATGCATAATTTAATGGTAAATTTTGTAAATATACATTTTTAAAATATTCTTTTAGCGTCTTCAGTCATAAATTATTTAAAATTTTACTTCAAACATTAAAATTCAATCATTTTCAGTGGATGAGTAAATGGCGGCTTCTATTATTTAACATGCTTAGGGGCATTTTTGGAATAACAAAAAAAGTGTAATAATCCATAGTTGGCACATGTTTTGTAAGGGTAATTTTGTTAGTAAAAATATTTTACCAATGCAAATGAGCGCACGCGCTAGTTAATTTAATGCCCCAAACTAAGAGAATTGGGGCAATGTGATAACTTTGTAATAGAGTTGGGATTTTTAGAAATAGATTGGGGTTTTATGATCAAAAATTAAAAGTAGTTGGAGTTTTATAATTTTAGTCCTTTTTTAATTTCTTTTCTACCTTAGCAAGAAATAGACTTACACATTGCTCCTATGGGGACTAAAACCCTTTCTTTTTTGGGCTAACATCATAAAAAACCCCACTATTTTTAATTTTTAATCATAAAATCTCAACCTGTTTCTAAAAACCCTAACAATTTTAAAAAGTTGTCACCTTGCCCCAATATCCGAGTCCGACCCGTTAATCGGGCTATGAAATGACAAATTTGACCTTATCATTTAATGTTAAATTAAAATTAGATTTTTTTTTAAATTACAAAAATACCTTCTTCTTTTTTTATTACTGTGTCTACAATAACCATTGACATAGCACAGCGTTTGGACTGTTATGTTGCTACAATGCGACATTCTCACCTATGAGAAAAATGCAAATTCACAAAACCCAATTATTGCAAGAAAACAAACAGATCAGTAATTGAATGGAAAGGGGACTTGCCTGAAGAGGAGAGATCAAATGAGCTACAAATAACTGATCCATAGAGGCATACTCCAAACTGAGCAATTTCGTGGAACCCAACTCTTAAGTATTGGAGACCTCTTCATAGATGGTTTCATCCGGCGAAGCTGTGGCACCGACGATTAAAGAACACGTTCGTATCGAAGACCTCCACGTCCATATATCGCCACCATATTCTATGGCTTCGTCCTAGAGTATACATGCAGCGAATTTCATAGTCGTTGTGGGTCACTTCGGTAGAAATCTTGAGTCGCAAACAGCGACCCAAGGCTTGAGGGAAGGACGGGGATGACCCCTCGTCCATGGAGAATTTAGGTCGCTATCTAGTAACTTGGTGGCAGAAAATAGATGGGCGGCGACCTATTTTGGGTCAATTCAAGGTTCCAAGTGCTCGATTAATGGTTCCAGGTCGCCGCCCTGTGTAAAAACCAATTTTCTATTCAGTTGGGTGACTCCACGCTGGGGTAAAGACTCCTACACTAAGCCACACAATTCGTCCAAAGAGGTCCCGCACTCAAGCTCCCCACGCGAATTTGTACAAAATTCGCAAATTCGATTCTTACAATTCGCGAATTTATTTTGTTAATTCCCGATTTTCATACAAATTTACTTATATAAAGTAAATTTGTTAGACTACCAGTGATATGGAACACCTATATTACCATATATGCATTTATTACGTACACTATTACTCAATATATATATATATACATTAATTAGTTCAATTTCAATATGCCCCACTTTTATGGCATTGCTATACTATCATGTGTGTGTGTGTATATATATATATATATTAATTATACATGTTTGAAAATATATTACTAAAAAACTTCCCAATTAGATAATATTACAAATAAATCATGCATCTATTATTGAGAAAATTTAGTTTATTTATTAGATATATCATTAATGGAATAAATAATCATGAATATATTTGCCTATGAAATAAAAATAATTAAAATATATATGTTATGACCTGATATAATTTTATTTAAATCTTAGACGCTCTCAAGACACGCTCTAAAAAATTTGACTTTAACATTTTCGCGTTCTTGGTTATGATCCCTTTTCTGCTCCCGCACTCGCTCCCACTCTGTGTGACTTAACTCCGGCAACAAGGTTGTCGGTAGTAGTGAAAAAAAAAAAAAAAAGAAAAAAAAAAGGGGTATTTTTGTAATTTTAAAAAATAATTTTTAGTTTTTAATTTATTATTAAATAGTAAGGTCAAATTTATCATTTCACAATCCGGTTAACTGGCGGACAGGGATATTGGGCCAATGTAATAACTTTATAATAGTGTTGGGGTTTTTTGAAGCATGTAGTGATTTTATGATTAAAAAATTAAAAGTAGTGGGGGTTTTATGATTTTAACCCTTCTTTTTTTTTTTTGGTAAATCAACGAAATATACCCTTTTTGTTTCTGTGTTTTTGCCTTCTATTTTGTGCATGTGAGTTTTGCTAGATAATTATTATAATTATATATATATATATATACACACACACACATATTCATATACATATACATATGTATATATATATTTTATACGGGCACATAAAAAAGTCTTTTTCATGGAGATTGTCCTCTCTAGATATATGGTAGGTAAAAAATTTGACGAATATTTAAATTAATTTTCCCTAAATTTAATTTAGGATTTCTTCTGATGCTGGCGATTTTCCAATTATTACTATTTTTTTTTTTTTTTTTGAAAGGTAAAGTTTAAATGTATATATTAACAAAACAAGATTACAAAAGATATTAGGCTCCATCAATCCCATTTGTCTCAACTCATTCACATTCTTCAATGTGATGGAATGCAAGTCGGGTTCTAATGCATCCCTTAATAAGTCCAATTGAATGCAAGTCTGGCTCTAATTCATCCCTTAATAAGTCCAATAATGTGATGTGGAGTAAATGATTGCAACATAAATAAATAACTAATTATGCACTTCAAAGTAAGTTATGCACTAGGAAGTTGTCTGAGATCCAATTGTTAGCACCAAAGAAATAGATCAGTCCATATGTTAGGAGGTATGTAGAATAAAAGGAAGGTACAGTCACTTGAGGATCCATTTGGAAATGTTTTACGAGGCCAAAAGCTTCACTATGCACTGCTTAATCACTTCCAGAAATTGTTGGGCCAAAGCTATTTGGACTACCAGGTATGACTTCCTTCTCCAACATCATTTCCAAGACTATAGCCCCACACTTCTACCTCTTCTCATGACCATTCCCTCTGATCGACTTGGAAATCCAAAACTGTATTTTATCTTTCAATCCTTTTAAGAGTCCAGGGCCTGATGGGTTCAATGCATGCTTCTTTAAGCATGCTTGGACCATTATTGGACATGATATCACTGCTACTGCCGAACATTTTTTTCACAATTGGAAGGTTACTTACTGAAATCAATTACTCATCTATTGCCCTTATGCCTAAAAAGCCTAACCCTTCCACTATCAATGATTTCAGGCCAATTTCTTATTGCAATATACTTTATAAATGTACGTATCTCAAAGTTGTTAGCATGTACACAAATTGAGTCAGGTGTTACCTTCACTTATTAGCCACTCTCATAATGCATTTGTTAAAGGGAGAAATATTTCTAAAAATATCATTTTGGCACATGAGTTATTAAATGGATACCACAGAGCAAACCACACCCCTAATTGCACCATCAAAGTTGACCTCAGAAAGGCTTTTGACTCTATTCACTGGCAGTTTACCTTGGATTTATTGTTATTATTTGGATTCCCTGAGGTGTTCATTCATTGGATTTCAGAGTGTATCACAACCCCATCCTACTCAATCTCATTGAATGGTGAAATGTTTGCTATTTGTACTAGCCATAGAGGTCCTTACTTTATCTATTAACAATGCCATCCAACTAAACCCCAGTTTTGTCTACCATTGGAGATACAATAAGCTATCCCTCACGCGTTTAATGTTTGCAAATGATATTTTATTATTTTTTCATGGAGATTTAGGTTCTGTACAGACCCTTTCCCCTGCCTTGGATACATTCTTCCTACTCTCAGGGTTGTCAATCAATTGCTCAAAAAACCAAGTCTTTTTCACAGGGGCCTCAATTCTTTCTCTATTGCAGTGTGAAGCTGGTTCTCTACAAGTTACTTATCTTAGGCTCCCTCTGTCATCCTCATCTATTTATGCTAGAGATTGTTAGACACTTGTTCAAAGAATCACAACAAGAATTTCGATGTGGACTTCCAGATTCCTGTTGTGCTTATAAAATCAATGCTTAGCTCAATGCATTCTTACTGGTCTCAAACTTTTGTATTACCAAAAGGGGTTATTGAGCAAATCAATCAAATCATTAGATCATTCTTCTAGTCTGGAATTGAGTTAAAGAGAAAAGGGGTGCAAAAGTGGATTGGAGTGTTGTATGCAGGCCAAAGAGCCATGGGGATTTGGGATTCCCTGATATTGGGATGGTTAACTTAATTTCTAACATTAAACCATTTGGAAATTGTGCTCAGGAAAGAATACCTTATGGGTTGCATGGACTAGGAGATACCTAATTATGACTAAGTCCATTTGGAATGCAAAACCTTCTGCCTTAAGTTCAACATTTTGGAAAAGATTACTGAAGCTGAGGGGGTGGCAAGGGGCTTATCAAGCACAGAATTGATAATGGCACTAACACCAATTTGTGGATGGATTATTGGCTTCCAAATGGCCCCTTATATGATCAACTTCACCTAACTGATATGGAATTCTTCAAGTTAATCCAAGTATTAAAGTTGATGGCCTAATTTCCACTAATCAGTGGGTAGTTCTACCTGCTTTGTAACACCTACAATTCTTCCAATCCATTGTGTACACATCCCAATTGCATGGCATTCCCACACCTTCATGAAAGAATGATAGGATTGTTTGGTTACCATGCCCTACTAATAAGTTTTCCCTCTCACATACAATTAAATACCTGTCTCCATCATCAATTTGATTCACTTGGCCTCACCTACTTTGGTTTAAGATTAACATACCAAAGCATTGTTGTGTTACCTGGCTTGCATGTAGGGGTAGATTGTTCACATTGGATTCTAAGCCAATGAGGAAGAAACACTACACCAATGCCTGTTATCTTTGCCTTTCTGATGCGGAGTCAATGGATCATCTATTCTTCAATTACAATTTCAGTGCATATATTTGGAGGTTTATTCAGCATCTTGCAGGATTTTATGTGGCGCCCAACAGTTTGGAAGAGTTAGTTTCTTGGTGTTCTAGTACATGGAGCTAGATCAAAACAGTTCAATTAATATTCACAAGTTGATTTTCAATGCTACAGTCTACTTCATTTGGCTTGAAAGGAATGCCAGGGCATTTAGGAATAGAGCTGCAACACCACAACATCTCTTTTGTCTCATCAAGAGTTGTATTCGAGCTAAGCTTTCATCATTGAAGCTGAAAAGAGGTGCTGAGCTTAGACTTTTGGGTGAGCAGGAGGATCTGCTGTAGCTCTTCATGCAGCAGGGATGTGTCTTTGCAGGGAATCACAATTGGTATGCAACCTCATTTGCTTAAGTACTAGAGTTGGATAATAGGATAGAGAATATTCATATGTTTTCCTGAGAATACGTACTCTTGTATTTGTAGGGTTTGGCCTCGGCCATTTGTTTGTTTTCCCCCTTGGGAGCTTGTGTTTGGTTATTTGCTGATCCATGAGGGCATCTTCTTTATACATTCTGCTATTTTCTTCTTTATAAAGCTTACCATTTAACCAAAAAAAAAAAAGTATGTAAAACACAGCTATATTCTGAACCCCACGCCACAAGACAATTCCAACTTCTATCACAAATTTCCTTTATAGATATGAGAGTTCCACCAACCTAAATTATGCTATTGTGCAAAATAAAATTTTTGAACTAGAACTTTGGCTGTCAATTCAATTTATTTCCAATTTGACTAAATTACATAAGAAATATGGATAGTCAACCCAAGAGGGTATGGATTTCATTAAATGAGTTCGACATCTATTTGAGGAAAAACTATCAATACATCAAAATTTTGCGCTTTCAAAAAGACTATTGTAATCGGCAAGTTCCCTTTGTAACATTATTTGCCACTCAAACTTGCAATGCTATTGTTGTGGTCAGATCACCTTGCCTACCTGGGATGTTCAACCAGATCCCTTCGGGTAGAGCACTTGGCGTGATACCGGATCAAATAATAGGTTTGCCCCTACTACAAATTATAATAGGCGGATGCTTCACGATTCTACCAAAAAACTTAAACTGATAGGTAGGACTAACACCCATGTAAAACGGTCCCCTTAAGTACAGTAGATATGAAATAAAGCAAACTTCAAAAGAAATTGGTAACCAAAAGGAACCAAAGAAACTAGAAGGAAAAAAGCCTAAAGCTAATAGAAAACAATCATAAAGGACAATCAAAAACAAGCCACCCAAGACCAATAAAAACCAGTAAAATCAATTCGAAATAACCAGAGGAGTCAAAAGTCACTAGTAGCATTATCATAGGGGCTCCCACTTGCGAAGAGCCATGTATCCTCTCTACTAATCCTGGAATTGATAAGTATCGTGAAATTTGTCAATGCAAAAACAAAATTAAGGTTCAACTTATGATCTATAGGTCTCAAATCAAGGTTCAACTCAATGATCTATAGGCCTTAAAATGAGCAACCCCTTAATCAACAATGAGACAACGAATTTTGTGAAAATCGAAAAGAGAAATCAAGGAATGCATTGAGTAGAAGAACAAAAAAAGCTAGGACGATTCATTGAAAACACTGGTGGGTTCTACATGCTTCCTACTTGTAGGATAGACTTGGTTCAATGGTGTTCAAACCATTGGAACTCACCTATTTTTTTCACTCATAAGCTTCTATGGTCTGCTGTAATATACTTCCTATGGTCGGAGAGGAATACAAGAGTATTCAGCAATGTTGCATCTCCTCCACAACACATAATCTCACAGATAAAGTTATGTAGCAGAGTAAGACTTGCTTCTATTAGATCTGAGGTTCATTTCAAGTGAACTAGACCTTTACAACCTCTTTGTGCAGGCCTATTCAAATTTATGTGCACATAATTGGTTACTGACCTAAGGATACACAACTTATCAACATTGGAGTCATCCACAAAGATGGATTAGGATACCAACTCTCTTTGCCCAGGTTGAATTTTTGTTTGTTGTTTCTGTTAGAGCTGGAGTCTAATGGCCACTGCAAAGGCATTGTTTGTTTCTAAGGGCTAGTTTGGTGTGCAGGAATAAAATAGAGTGAGAATGGAATGAAGTTGAGAATGGAATGGGAATGAGAATGGAAAGGGAATGACCATTCTATTCTAGTGTTTGGGTGCAAACATAGAACGCTGTAAATATGGAATGATGATTCTCATTTCCGCCTTTGGTTGAACCAATTTGAAAGCTAGAATGGAATTAATTTAACTTAAAAAAGAAAAGAAAATAAATTTAAAAAAAAAAATTAATCGTAAGAAATGAAATTGGGGCAAACAAGATTAGGGCAAAAGACGCCATGTTGAGAATAAGCATGGAATGGGAATAAAGAAATTTAACTTAAAAATAAATAAATAAATAAATTTAACAAAAAAATTAACGGTGGTGGGGTTGTGATGATGATGATGGCATAGAGCAAGGGTTGTGATGATGGCGGCGGAGCAAGGAGATGATGATGGCGGTGGAGCAAGGGTTGTGATGATGATGGCGGCAGCTTGGTTTTGATGATGATGATGGCGGCCGGAGCAGGGAGATGATGATGGCGGCAAAACAAGGGTTGTAATGATGGCGGCGGAGCAAGGGTTGTGATAATGATGGCGGCGGCTGGGTTGTGATGGGTTGGAAGATGATGTTGGGTGGGAAGACGTCAATGTTTATAAAAGAGATAATAATATGTTTTTTATTTTAGGCATAACTTTTTTAATCCTAGTGGAAATGGAATGCCCATTCCAATGGTAAAAAGATGGAATAATTTTGGTAGAATGACCATTCTCCGAGAATGGTGGAGAATGATGATTCCACCTTTAATAGCCCACACCAAACAAAAGAATGGAAAGAAAAGCATTCCATTCCCTCTTATTTGATTTCATTCAACCACACCAAACATGGCCTTAATTTCCTATTATTTACATGTTTCTCTCCCCTCCTTGGGGCTCCATGTATATTCTCATCCATCTATACACGAACTTACCTTTTAACCCAAAAAAAAAGGAGCTAGGACGACACTAAAGTGCAGCTATGGAGCAATTAACCAAGAGCCTACAACGAAGCAAAACATAAAGTATAACATACAAAGACAGAATTCAGTAAGGTGAGATAAATACTAAAAGAGAAATGTTAAAAAAAAATAAATAATAATAATAATAATAATAATAAGATGAAGCCATTTAATCAAAACATAAAAGAAGCCTTGAGCGTCTAAAAATGCCTATAAGCTTCAAAACATTTATCCTTAAAATGAGGGAATATTTCATGAAAGCAATAGAGTGAGAGCTATATAAACCAAACCAAAATGTTTCCAATGACCATAACACTCCTCTCTCTCTCTCTCTCTCTCTCTCTCTATATATATATAGAATAAAACTTAAAAAATTAAAATTGTAATATCTTGAATATTTCAAAAACTACAAATAAT
>JAOTQH010078985.1:0-16664 GCA_025631255.1 Cornus kousa | reverse complement strand
AAAGACAAAGAATTATGTATTTGTAATATTATTAAACCATTGAAATAAATACAATAATAAGATTTTAAGATATAATAGTACTTTTGAAAGCATTTTGGGTTTGTTTGTGTTGCATCGAGGACAATATACTCTATTTTTTTCAACTTTAATTTTCTTGTTACATTTCTCACACGCGTCGTACCACGGTTCGTGATCGTTAACGGTCTTTTCAATTGTTGCTTCGAAAGAGGAATTTGTTTTCTGCAGGTTATGCAACAAAATATAACTTCTCAATATATAAATTTAATATAAAAATGTGATACACAATTAAGGAAGATTAAGAAAAATACTGAAATTTAATACCTCAAAGGACATTGTAGATTTTCCTATTATGTCTTGAAGTTTGACCTTTTCAGCACCAATGAATTTTTGATCTTTTGTACTGAAATCAAACTTCTAATATCTTTGTAATTTATGTTCTCTTTGGACATGTCTGCATATAAATTATCTTGTAAAATAATTAAATAAATAAAACAAAAAAACACGTTCTCTTTCTACAAATAATGTATATTTTGCACCAAGAAGTCTACAATATAAAAACAAAAAAACAAATATCATCTGACATAAATGTTTAGTTATATATGAACATGCTCAAAGAAAAAGATTACATATAGCTTTATGAATGTATATATATAATGTAAAAGAAGTTGGAATAAATAATGAACCAATATCTTAATGGTTTGACACTTTCAATATCCATATTAATTTGCAATGTAGATCCTTTTTGTGTTTGAAGAGATAGACTTGTAATATAACATTGTTATTTGTAAAAGTTTGTTATTATAGATTTACTTAATAATATATAATGTAAATAATATCAATTTGTATGAGAATTTACCTTTGTGGGTGTTAATTGCCACATGTGTAATTGTGATTATAGGTCTTTCCTGTAGTAGTTTCATGATAAAGTTTCCTTAATTCTCAGCAACATCATCCCATAACGTCAAAGTAGATAGGCATAATTATGATAGGATAAGTAATATAGTAATGATGTACCTCATATCCATTATAATGACTTTCTCCTTTTTGGTTGTGTCTTTGTTGTTCTTCTTGCATATGTTCAATGAAGGAGATATCTCAATAACAATTCCCAAAGCATCTAGCCAGATTAAAAATAGAATAAAAAATTTTAATTTTAATTTTTTTATATATGTACAAAAGAAAAAGTATATATGGAGAGTTGAGAATTAAACGAAAACTAACCCATATTTTCTTTTGCATTAATGCACTTATTCAGCACCTTGAAGTCCACAAAATTAAATTTTAATGTTTCTAAGCTTACTACTTCAAGCTCCTTAACTTCAATTGAGGTGTTATTAAGAAACTTCAATTCACACTCCTTGTGTACACTCTTATATATAGGATTGGCGTCTTCTATAGTTACATTAAAAATTCTATATGTTTTGTGAAGCAATAGTGAATTGCTAAATTTGGTGGCGAGCTCGTTAAATAAGACACTTTGAATTTGTGTTCCTTGAGAGTGTAAAAAAGACAGTGTAAATGGATTAATAAGATCATTAAAGGGGACAAATCCTCTCCGAGGGAATTCCTCTCCTAGCATCTCAAGGATTTAATCCTATGGATGTTATAAAGCCACATCACCATTTTACCATTCCCTCATTAATGTACCAAAACTTAATTAAATATGGTATCTTTTGGATTCCAAGATCACAATTACGGCTAATTTCCCATCTCACTCATTTTTCTTTTTGACGCTAAAATTTCCATATAACAATTACCATTAAGCTTCATTTTACTTTTCGGCGCTAAAATTTCTAAGATAACAATTACCATTCTGCTTCCCTCTTTCAATTTCCCTCGACTATTATCAATCTTTATTAGCTACAATTTAAGGTTTGAAATTGGATTAGTTCTAAAATTTACAGTTGAAAATAATTTAATTAAGGGTGTGAGTAAAAATCTGAAAATTTGGGTATAATTTTTTTTTAGAATTTGTGAATAAGAATATAAATTTCACTACATCATACAACTAAACAAAAAAAAAAAAAAAATGATACAATGAAAACATCCCTTCTTAGTTCAACCAAAAATCAGATATTTAGTGGGATCAAATTCAATAAACATCTGTACAACCTCCAATACCAATTCGAACATTTTTTTTTTTAGAGCCTCCCATAGGCAACCTGTACACAAAACACTTGTTTCAGTGCTCAACTTACTTTCCACATATAACTTACTCTAGCATAAAATAAGGGCTACATAACTTAATATAAAAAACAAATGAATATGTAGAATAAAATTTGAAACATGAATTATTACCTAATAGAACAGTGAAGTCAGAAAGCTTTTCTGCCAACAGCACATATGCAGAAGGAAAATAATTCATAGAAGTCCTACATATTCTGCATAAACAATTTTAGAAGAACTTTTTATTGAAAAACAGGGTTATAAAGAATAATTGCAGCAATGAATTTTTGTTTAAATAGTTTTCACCAACTAGTGAACAACAAAGTAACAGTGGTTGGTGTGGACTCACCAAATACTTGCTGAAGCTTTCAAAATGAATATGCTCGCCATCAATTGTTGCCAGAGTGGACATCTTTCCGTTGATATTAAAATCGATGGTCTTGTAAAAGAAAATGTTACATGATTATTCTATTTTGAGTTACCAGCCCAAGCACTACATTTGAACACCTCAAAAGAAGGAAATTAAGATATCCCAAACTTACCATTCCATCATTAATTTCTGAACATCTAGCTAAATCATTGTCCATTGTTACTCCAGTGATTCTTCCATTGTTCACCTGCAAAGAGTTTCAAATATCTACCTTCATTCTTGTTTTTGTCTCAATATACTAATAATTCACATCTTACCTGAGTAGAGAGCAGGCTGTTAGATGCTTGAGAGTGGTCAGGTAATGTCTGAGATTGCAAATATCCATAACTCATCAAAGCATAGGAATTGGGTAACTCACAATTCTGAAGACACGTATGAGTTAGTTATAAACAACATGAAATATTTTAAAGTAGAAAATATAATTAAAAGTCACTTACATTAAGAGTATGATACAACATGGATGAGGAGCCATCGTTTTGGGTTAATGCTGATGAGTTAGAAGGTATTTGGACAGCCTAAACCAATTCAAATTTCCACACTTCAAACCTAGATATATTTAAAATACTCATATATAATGTATCATATTAAGATATATAATTAAAATACCTGAGATGGTTGATTTGATTACTTTTTCTTCTTTTGTCTTGGCTTCTCAAGAAATGATTTAAGTCTTCGTCTTCCCTTAGAGGACTCTCTTCTCTTTAAGCCCTTGGCATGTATATCTTTAGGCACATCCAAGACATGTTCATTTTCATTTGTATCACAGGCAATGGAAAAGTAACCTGGATAACCATTTTCATTTTCGCCATATATTTTTAGCTTCTAAATGTTATCAATAACTTTGCTCAGTTCATCTATATGGTGGAGAGCCGCTGTATACGATTCATCATTTTCTGCTGCCATAGATGATATCTTGGTAAATAAATGGCATAAGTTCTTATACCGAGATGTTACTTCTAACTTGACATCCGCTTTAATATTGCGCCCATGATTATCTTGCACAAATCCAACTCTTGCATCTCTAGTCCACCTCTTTAAGATATATGCCCTTGGTATTTCTTTAACATGCATGACTTCTCTAAGAATCTTTATAACATGACTACATAAAACACCCATCATCTCAAACATTCCACAACTACATGATAAGAAGTCATCTAAGCTCCTTTTGACTTGACGATCTCTAGATTGATCATCAACAATTGTATAGATAAAAATTCCACCTTCCTCCCTGTAGCCTTTTATATCGGCCTCCATTGCCTTTACATACTGGTTTTGAAACTCCTCAAAAATGGCATTGGTATAAACATTACCTGAATGCATTAGCATCTTTAAGTCCATCTTAATCTTCGGCATCTTATGGCATAATGCATATTCAGCCTGTAACTCCTTGTATCGCTTATCATGAAGCATCCTTTCAAAGTGTTTAAAAAATCGAGGTAAATCATGGTCAGACTCTAAGTAATCTTTTAAACAAGCATTCAGACTTTCACTAAGTTGTGTGCTCCTCATCCCTGCAGACCATTCACATTTGAGATATGCCTTTGCCCATTTTCTCCTCAATTCAAACATGCTACGCAACCAAGTATTCTCACAAACATGATACTTAGATAGCATAGTATCCCAAGCATTGATAAACTCATCTTCTTCCTCATAATAGTCCATGAATTTTCGTAACACAGATTTAATCCCATTTGACACTTTAAACACACCACTTAAATGTTTCACAGCGTTTTGCATGATATGCCAAGTACAAAGCTGATGACATGTTTCAGGCATTACAAGTGCTAAAGCTTTTGCCATCGCTGCATCTTGATCAGTTAAAATGGTCTTCAGATTTTTCTTTGACATTGCCTCCAAAAAGGTTTCAAATAACCAAATGAAAGAATCGGCGGTCTCATCATACATCAACGCAGCTCCAAATATAATGGTTTCTCGATGATGATTAAATCCAACAAAAACTGCAAATGGTCGATTAGCTTTATTGACTTTGTATGTAGTATCAAATGTCACAACATCTCCAAATTGACCATAATCAATAATCATTTTTGCATCTGCCCAAAAAATATTTGTTATTTGCTCCTCATTATCCAGTTGCATAACGTGAAAGAATGAAGGATTTTCCAACAATTGTTGTTGAAAATATCTTAACAAGCTTCCCGCCTCCCCAAATGCTAGATTTCGTTGTCTTTTAGACCGTAGATAATTTTTTTTTGTCTAGCTTAGTGAACCCAAGACACTCCTTTCCACCAACATGCCTTCCTAACAATTCATATGCAGATCTAAGGGGTATTCCAGAATCATCTGCAAATACCATTTCAATAGCCTGAGCTACAGAAATTCTATGTTGTGATGGCATCATGTGAGTACATTCTTCCATAACTAGTGGATGGTTGTGTATTTCTACAAATTTATTTACCCAATACTTATTACTGCCTCTATTCAATTTGATATTCATTTGGGCACCACAACCAATCCTAGTCTCAGCTCTTGGGTTCTTCATCAAGTAGTCCCGCTTATCTTTACCTCGAAAACCTTCCTTGCAACAAACATATAACCTTGAAGTAACTTCACCGATAATCAGATTTGTGTTACAGTTTTCTTTTTTGACACTAAACCCAGTCCTGCGCCCATACTCATTATTAAACTCAAGCTTTTTCTTGAGTTTCAAACTCCATTCCAAACTTAGGTTTCCAACTAATGTCACCCGTGGGCATTTCCATATTAATGTTTGTCTTCAAACAACTCTTCTCAGTTTTGATACAACACACCCTAAAAAAACAAATAACATTGATGCACAATGCCGTTTAGAGCAAAGATAGCTTAATGAATAAGTAAATTATTAGTAATCAAAGTGAAGATAAGTTGACTTTAAATCTTATTGCTAAGCACACGACTAAAACAAGTTAACCATAACTCCTATTCATGAATTTGTGGTACTCTAAGAAGAGATGCATAAAATTAGATTTGTTTTTCAAAAAAATATACATGAATCCATAGAATTTCTTTATTTGGTATATGCTATAAGGTTTTTTTCATTAAAAGGAAAAGGCTGATTTACTTAAATTAAAAAAGTCCATATAAATTCTTACATGCAAAAGTGGTCTGAAACATTTTAAAATTCAATTTAATTTTTTTTTTTTTTATTATTTTGGAATCTAAAAAATATCATATTTAATTAAATTTTGGTAAATTAACAAGGAAACGGTAAAATGGTCCGAATTTTCCTTATTTTTTTTTGCACTTCACCATGTAATAATCACTATTATATTAGGGGACCCACCCGGAAATGCCGTGGATGTCCGTCAGTCGAAACAAACAAAAGGAACGCGCCTCGTATATATTTGTTCGCCGGAAGATTCATAATCAAACCCCATAGAGAGAGCTTAAGCATACAGGCCTTGTCTTACTCTCGGATTCTTTCAAGGTTTAAGGTAGGGAGAGGGAGGACCTTGTAATCTGATAGAGAGAAAAGGATAGGATAGATGGCCAGCTGGATATGGACGCCCCATCCGCAGGTTTCTTCTGGATACTGCTCAGAGTATTATAATAATAAGAATAATAGTCTTATTTTGCATAGTCGTCATCATCATCAGACTCGCATCCGCTGCTACTCCGATTTTCATCATCCTCCTCCTCGCTCAATTGCCACTGCCACCAGAAGTCATTCCCGCAGCAGAATCTATTGCAATTCCAATAATAGCAGCAACAACAACCAACCAGAAAGAGCAGGAATCCAGCTTTACAGCGAGATTGAAAGGTCTATTTAATATAATTACTCACTCATTCCCTCAGTCTTTAATTTTTCAAATTTCCTCATTTATTTTTCTCCTCTCGTGCTGCTCCTTTGATAAATAATCAATTAATTTACATCTATTTGCATTCAGTCCGCTTATGATTCGTTGTTGGAAAATAATATTTTTACGTTATGTTGTTAATGTTACACTTCCGCTGTAGTATATCCGGTCACCTAGCAAATGCAAAAGATCAGTCCACAGTTGTCACTTATAGTGCTAATATAATGACTTGCAGAGCTATGGCTTTGGCCTGTGTACTTATAATTGCTAAGAGTTTATGGTCTAAGGAGACCTTGGTGATACTTCCATCTACATATTTTTAAACATGTGTATGAATGGGAATGGTTATTATTGATGGTTTATGTGTATGAATGGGAATGGTTATTATTGATGGTTTATGGTTCGAGGAGACATTGGTGATTCTTCCATCTACATATTTTTGAACATGTGTATGAAGAGAAATGATCTAAGGAGACATTGTTGATGGTTTATGGTGTGAGGTTGATTCTTCCATATACATATTTTAAACATGTGTACGAAGGGGAATAGTTTGCGGAGACATTATTGGTTGTTTATGGTCTGAGGAGACATGGCTGGTTGTTTAGGGTTTGAGATTGTTGATTTTTTATGTTCTGAGGAGACACTTTGTTTAGTTGATCAATACTTCATTCGAGAGTAGATCATCTCTGGTCAGATAAGCACTCTGTTTGTCACTACCTCTCAGCAGACATTCTGACAAAGGATGTTGGCAAGACCCTTTTTGAGGATGCATTGTCCAAGTTGTGTGTCTGAGATATCCACGGATCAACTTGAGGGAGAGTGTTAGCCGAGATATGTTAGCCTATAATCATGGGATTTGAGGGCGTAATTAGTGGGATTTGATCACATAATTATTGTCATAATTAGTGGACGTAATTAGTGGAGTTTGACCACGTAAGTATTGTAAATTGTATTTCTGACTAATATAAATACATGGGTGTAGAGATGTCACACTCCAAACCCTTTTCTAAATATGATTCAAGCCTTTATATATATCTCTTTTATTCCTTCTATCTTGTGTTCCTTCTGTTTCCAACTCAGAAGGACTAAGTCCACAGTTTCTTTTAGCTGTTGATGGGTTTGCATGTCCTGTTTGAACATGGAATGATGTGCTTATGAAGTTTTTAAGTGAAGAAGCATCATCTTTGTGGTCAATGGGCATGACTGAATGACTGTTAATTCACAGAATGGTGTTTGTTAATTAAAATTTAACTTGGTATGATCTGAATGATTTATTGTGCAGCATGAAACAGGACTTTAAAAGAAGGAATGAGTGAGGTAGTATGTTCAGCAACCTTCTCCCTGCTTTTTATATGACAAGCTTGGATTTGTAGTGATTTATTTGTTCAATGTGACACAACACATAATCTTATATATTTGTGTCTTGGCCCACTTCACAGAATCTGAAACAATAATATGTTCTTTATTTTTTATTTGCAGAATACTTACTGAGGCTGTAAAGCAAACTCAAGATAATTGGGGAGGCTCAACAAATTGGATCGAAGTTGAGGTGTACTTTCACTTAGCTTTACCAAGTACTATATGCCTTCTAGTCTATTCCTATGTAGTGATCTTATCAAATAATTTTACTCTTAACATTGTCCTTCCTTACAAACTGTACTTGGTAAGATCAATGGGTATTCCAAAAATCATAGAATAAGAAGTTCATTTTGTTGACAGTGGGTACTTTGAAGGGAACATGAGAGTTAATGTAACACAAGAAGTATTCAGGGCAATTGAGGTTGACTTATTGATTATGTTAAATAAGGTCTCCTGGTAAAGTTTGTTAGATTCTATGTTACGTAAACTTGGGGTTGTGTGTTAGTTGTTGATATGTAAATCCTCATTTTTCTCGTAGTAGGATTAAGCCCCCTATCTAATATCATCGGAGGCGTGCGAAGGTGGCTCAAGCTAAGATTCTGCTGGTGAGTGTAATGGTATAAGCCTCCTCCATTATCAGATGTAGAACCTTTATTCCCATCAAATCGTCCTATCTTAGCATTTTCATAATAGAATCCGTATGACCATCAAACAACTTTGCTGACAATTACATATTTTTTGTTTGGTCAGAAGAGTCCTTGGAATATTTTGGTTTCAGTTTCGCTACTTTTATTTTGGAATATTAACAAAGAAGAGAGAATTATGATCTGGAAGTCGATCTGGGGCAAAGGGGTGGGCATTATTGGAGGCAAAGAGGCAATAAATTGGGGTTTATCAGGACCAATGCTGCGAGCTTCTGGAATACAACTGGAGAGCCAGCAGGAGATGGAAATGTAAAGGAAAAATAGATATGTTCACACTAAAGCAAGAAGCGAACGAAAGATATCGAAATTCCCTAACTCAACTTCCCTCTCAGACTACGGGCCGATTGCTTCCTGCAAGACCCTCTATTTTTATGGCATAGCTAAGATTATAGCCAATAGACTCAAAGGGGTGCCGGCCGTAGCATCGTACTTCCCTCACTTACAATGACCGAAGATCAGAAAAGAAAAACCTAACGTCTTCAAGGGCTCGCACTCTAAAAGCTGCCTTAAACAATTGGGCTTTTTAACAATGTGAATTGAAAAATATGGAACGGACTCGCAAAAGGAGACATCTGCACTAGTGAAGTACTGCTGAAGAGTAGGACTGTAACAATGATAGCCCTTCTGAGATCGAGAATACCCAAGAAAAACACATTAAGTGATACGTGGATCAAATTTGTCAAAACCAGGTCCAAAGCCCTCTTCTTCTGCAAAACAGTACGCAGGTACTACCTCTCCCTTGTACCAGCTTGCTATCCTTTCGTACTATGGCATCAACGACAGCTGCAAAACTGCCTTTTGACTCTTCTTTGGGTCAAACCCTAACATAGGGGGGTTTTGTTTCCAAGCCGAGGTAGGAAGAAAGTGAAAGCTGGAATCGCCTCATAGCATAGGGGTGAAGGGAAAGGGCGGAAAATGATGCTGTCAACGACCCTTAGAGGGCAAAGCTGCTCTTCCTCTACGCAAAATCTTTATCACACCAGGGATTTCATGCATTAAACGCCCAAAGACTCTAGGAGTAAGAGTGAACAAGGCTCAATCAGGAAAGAGGACTGAATGGGGAGATTTCCCTTGCAACAGAGAAGATGGCATTCGGTTAATGAGATGATAGGCGGTAAGGATTGCATCGCTCCAAAACCATTTACGGACATGCATATGAAATAAAAGGGCACGCACCGCTTCCAAGAGATGACGATTTTTACGTTTAGCCACACGTTTTGTTGTGGGGTATAAGTACATGAGGTTTGATAAATAATGCCTTTAGCACGAAAAAATGTATTAAAAGGATCAGATGCATATTCTTTGGCATTGTTGGAACGCAACACTTGAATGGAACATCGAAATTGAGTTTTGATTTCTTTACGAAAAATTTGAAAGATGGAAAATAACTCAAAGCGATTTTTCATTAAGAACAACCAAGTCGTGCGAGAATGATCATCCACTAATGTCACGAAATAACGAAATCCATTACTAGAAATATGCTTTATTGGACCCCATACGTCTGAGTGAACTAACTGAAAAGGATTGGACGCACGTTTATTAACTCAAGGTTTGAAAGATACACGATGATGTTTACTAAGCTGACATGCTTCACATGACATAGAAAAAACACGGCTAAGACTAGGGACTTGATGCTGCGAAACCGGAAGTGAAGGGTGGCCAAGATGACAATGCCACTGAAATGGAGATAGAGATGACTTAAGAGCCTTGGAGTGCTGCTCAAAATCGAAGTAATACAAAAGAAGTTTTGGGTTTTGGCCAAGAGCTATAATTATATACAAGAATAGTGTACAGAAAAAGGAAACCAAATCAAATAAAATCAGGAAAGATGCCAAAATCAGGTTGTTGGGCACTTTGGAGGACTTTGTGGAGGAAGATTGGAACGGAGCTTGATTATATCACCGTTTTTCACCCTCAAAGGGCAAACAGAAGTTGTCCATAGGAGTTTGGGAAATTTGTTGAGATGCTTAACAGGCAACAACCACAAGAATTAGGATTTTACTCTACCCCTTGTCGAATTTGCTTATAAGTAGTCAAAGACTCGTACTGCCACTTTTTCTGCCTTTGAGGTTGTCTACGGAGCAAAACCATATAGTGTGCTTGATTTGGCTCGAATTCATATTCCCAAGAAGGCCAATATCAAGGTGAAAAATATGGCTGAACTTATGCAAGAAATTCATATGAAAGCAGGACAACAAATTGAAGCATCAAATGCGAAATATAAGGCTAATGCTGGTCATCACAAAGGAAGATTAATTTTTGAAGTTGGACATTATGTTTGGGCCATTCTATCAAAAGATCGAGTTTCATCCTGTTCTTATAACAAGATGAGAGGGATAGAAACATTGGTCCATTCGAGGTGATTAAGAAGTTAATGATAATGCCTACCAGCTTAAGTTACCAAGTCATAGTCACACATCAGATGTTTTTAATGTCAAGCATTTGGTTCCTTACAAGAGTTATTCTTCTGGTGAGGATTTGAACAACCCGAGGGCGAGTTCTTTCCAACACGGGGGGATTGATGTAGCTGAGGACCCAGTATAAGATTTCCTACAATATTGGGAACACCCGAAAAAGGAAAGAAGTGGAGGAAGGGAAAGAAGAACCAGGTTTCTAGCAATTTTTGACTTATTTCTTGTTTTCAGTAATCTTCGAATTTTCAACAACTTTCCCGTTTTGGTTTTGATTTATATTTGGTAATAAAGTCAATCTATGGCTAAGATTGTGGAGGAAAAAACTATATAAAAAGCCTTGTAATTTCTACGGTTTGATCAATAGTGGAAGAGATAATTTTACAACAATTAAATGTTTGCTTTTCAATTCTCCTTTCTCTTGCATTGTCCCTTTGTTTCGTTTTAATAATTGCTGTGAAGAAGATTTGAACGTTTCCTCTTGGTAATGCGGCGTCATAATATTGTTTTTTTTATGTGAATAGAGAGTTCAATTTGTGCACTTCAATCATTTTGAAATTTGAATAAAACATGTTATATATATATATATATATATATAGATAATAGTAGTTATTGATTTACAATGACATTGGGAAAAAAAAAAAATTTACAATTATATAGTAAATTTGAAATACTGGACGTGCTTGCTAGGTGCATGTCAAATTAGATTGTTGGACACATGTTACCAATATCCATGTCTAACCTGTGTAACACAAGTGCCATACACATTTAGTAGAGTCCACGAACACATAGATCTGGGTCATATCCAAGGTCATGGCTCAACTCTTCCTAGGCGCTTGAACATCATCTTTACCCATTAACTAGTAGAAAACTAACAATTTACTTTTATTTCGTGCGGAAGTTCACTTAAGTTTCTCTCTCTCCCTTTATTTTTTTATTTGGGTAGAAATTTTACCAACCTTATTAAATAGACATACTATTATATTATCTCAGGGAGCATGGGTTCTGAAACCAAGGAACACAAACCCAAGGTCCATTGTACATTTTGTTGGAGGCATATTTGTTGGTGCTGCCCCACAGCTTACCTACCGTCTATTTCTTGAGCGCCTTTCAGAAAAGTGAGTGGCTCTGTACTATAAATACTTTTCAGTTTCCCTGAATTGGTTGCCACGATATACATCTGTAATGTATTTTTTATGGTTGCTTATCTCTCTGATAACTATATTGCCTAGATGTTTCTTCGTTTAAACTTTCAATTTTTCTTTACAATTTTTCATGTAATATACATTGGAGTATGCACTCTAATGAAGGAAAACTGATTATGAATTCAAATGCTTGGTTTGCTCAGCTGAGCACTTTCGGTATGTGGCTGTGGAGGTCTGCAGAGAGGTGGGACTTGTTATGGTGGAAAGAAAATACGGATAGCAAAGGGGGAGTGGTCTCCACTAGAGTTGAGAGGATGGCTCGTGGTTGTGGAAAAGCAATTAAAAATAGTTAGGAGTTCTCTAAACACAACATCTTTGTAGTGAAATATGTTGCAAAGAGGTATTCTAAGTGAAATCTTTCTAGATCTTTTTCAGATAATGATTTTAAGGATGCTTTATTGGAGAAGAATGTATCTTAGATAAGGCATATAGTTTGTAAAATTTAGTTTATTATGGCAGTTTAGGACTAGGGGAAAGAGTCAGTAGCATCTTATTTCAAGTATAGATTTCCAGCACATTTGGTAGCAGGGATATGTTGAGTTGGATAGTCTCAAGGAGTCTCAGATTTGAGTGAGCTTGTTGTAGTAGGCGGTGGTGGTTTTGGGGGAGGTGGGAAGAGAGGGGAGGGGGAAGAAAAGGGGGGCCTGAAGTGGTTGTCATTCAGTTTCTTGGGAGAGCATTTGGTGTAATGTAGTCTTTGTTAATTTTCCATTGGCTTTGCTTTGTTAGAGAATTTTTTATACTTGTGGGTAGTTTAGTCGTTTCTCTTTTATTTGGTCAGCCGACTCAGCCATCCTTTAGGGCATATTTATTATTCTTGTATTTTTGTATTGAACAACAGAATTTGATATTCCCTCTCTTCTTCTATTCCGGTTGTACAAAAGTTCACATGGTATCAGAGCAAGATCGATTGTGGGAATTGAATCACACCTCTTGATTGCATCATAGAACCAAGTCATTGCATCGCAACAATTGAAAATCCTAATGGACAATCACCCCATTGCAGCATCTATTACAATTTTTGATTCCAGTAGCATAGACTCTCTCTGTTCATCATTGCAGATATACGCAAACCCTGATCGAAATCAATTGCAGCAATCACATTGCAACAGCAACCATTGCGTTGCAACATTCATAGACTTTCTTTCTCTTTTTGTTTGGCTTTCCTTCATCTCACGACACTGCGTTGATTTCTTGCACAGAACCAGTACACCATCGCAGCACAACCAGTCGTAACTCCACTCACAGCACCAGTGCACCATCGCATTGATATTTGGTGGAGTCCATTTGACATCCCAAATCGCCTCCCTTGGTGGGGGGGAAGAGGTTGTTGGCACTTATATGTGTGGACGCCTCCCAACTGTGTAGACATTTTTTGAAAACTGTGACCACGGCGAGTGTGCAAAGTGGACAATATCTACACAGCAGGGTGAGTCGTGACAGTCCATTTCTATTCGAACTTTCACTCTGTTCGACTTTACCACTCAGCCAATTGCAGTACCATAACAGTCGATGATGCAACAATATCTTTGCAGCACAGTCACAATGGAATGACATCGCAATTCAATCTGTTTGTTTCTTCATAGCCAGTCAATAACATCTCGTCTTTTTCACAGCAGAGTCTTGATTTTTTTTCTTTCTTTCTAGATCAGTATAGTTTCTGTTTGGTTGCTCTCATTGATTTGTTCTGTTTGTTCGACCAGCACCACCAGCGCTCTCTGTTTGCATCAATTTTGGACTCTTTTTTTTTTTTTTTTTTGGTTCAATTCTTCAATTTTGGTTCATTATTCTTTCTTCTTCTCGGCTCTAGCAGTTCTTCTTTGTACTTGGGCAATGGTAATACGTAATACAGTCCTGCTTTCTTGGTTCTGTGACATTGGACAGTTGGTACTTGGTTATTGGTTGATTTATTTTAAAGATGGCCAGTGGGAATACTGACTCTCCTTAAGCTATTAGTGTAAGGTTGACTTGTGATAATAATGACTATTAGGCTAATGTGATGAAGAATTTTCTATTGGGAAAAAATATGTGGGGTTATGTTGGAGTTATGACTGTCCCATCAGATAAGAAGGTTGAAATTATGTTGAATAATGCTAAGATAAATCACTTGGATTAATAATTCTGTGCTGGGTACTGGGATCTAGCATTCTTTCTTTTTCCTGGCAAAACACTTTTTTTTTTTCATTATTAGGTTGATAAAAAATATATATATATTACTCTTAATTTCATAAACTACAACATCATATATATAGTATATAAAATATATCTACACTGTGTCCTCGCCGTATCCGTGTCCTAATGTTTTAGGATTTTCCGTGTCGTGTCCGTGTCCCGTATCTGTTTCTGTATTTCTTAGGAGTTAACTATAATCACCACAATCCATCATCCATATCCATTTCCAACAACATTCAACCAATATCAAAGTTCAGTCCAAATCGAATGTTCCCAAAATTTTTATAAACAATTTTCAATTTTTATTATATAAATTTTGTATTTATTTTATTTTTTATGCATTTTCATTTTTCATTTGTTTTTATTTTTATTTTGATGATCTATTTTATTTTTTATTATTATTATTATTTTTTATCTACAAGCATATGTACAAAATGATAATTAAAATGCAAAACTAACTAAAATGGAAATGAAAACAAAATAAAAATAAAAATAAAGTAAATAAAAGCAAAGTAAAGAAAATAAAATAAAATAATTGGAACATAACCGACCTACAAAAGAGTAGAGGAGAGTTAAATAGAGGTATTTGGGCAAAAATGGAGGTTTTTCGGTCTTGCCGGAGTCGGAGAAGACGACCGGAGACTCGCCGGAATCTTCAGAAACTCTCTGGAGCTTGAAATGACCTCTCCTTGGTACTCGAGAAAGAAAAGAGAAATTGAGAGTGAGATTTGGCCTTTGGGCCAAAAATCTTGCCAAAAAATTCAATGGAGGATGGCGAAGTTTCGGTTGTCGTTCAGCTTGCTTGCTGGTGATGGAAGAGAAGGTGGGGTGGTGGTGAGAGAATGAGAGAGGGATACTGAGATGGTGAGAGAAGGGTGGAGGAATCGGGAGAGATGGGAAGAGTGAGAGCCGAGAGGGAGAACGAAGAGAATGAGAGGGAGGAAGAAAATAAAAAGAAAAGGAAAAGAAAAGAAAAAGAAAAAAAATAGAGAAGTAGAGAGAGAAAAGAAAAAGAAAAGGAAAAGGAAATTTTTTTTTAAAAAAATTAGGGTTTGGGTGAAGTTGAACCCAAAGGGCTGTCCGGAAATTCAAATGACGCATTTTTGATCGATCGAAGTATTTCGATCGATTAAACTCTTAATTTCGATCGATTCAAAATGGATTTTGACCGATTGAACTTAACTTTGTTCGATCGAGATGGAATTTGAAAGGTCCTTAACCCAGGTGATTCGATCGATCGAAGTGAAACTTTGATCCATCGAATTGGAGTTCGATCGATCGAAATCTCACTGGTAGTACACAAAATGCAAGAATTGGCCTGAAAGCCAGATTTTTCAAATCAACTCATATCTAGACGATGCAGAAACATATAAAAACAGAAATGAGGGAGGAATAGGGTTGTCAAACCCTACGAAATGCACTAGTCTTTAACATCTCTAGCAAGACGTTCGCTCTTTTAGCCTGGATCAAAAATCTTGTTGTGAATCCCCTCCTTAACGGGGTTAATGCAACTCTTGGGCTTTTATGCCCTTTCAACACTTGGTTTTAAAACAACATCCTTTGAAATCATTTAGGAAGGTAAACCTTTGGAAATTTCATTGCCAAGCAAAGACTCAACTTCTTCAAATTCATTTTCAAAACATTTTTCCACAACACACACTTCTTCATGCTTATCCATTGAACTCGGAGTTGGATTGAATATGTTCAATTTCACCTTCATATGCCCAAATAAAATCTGAAGATGGAATGTAATTGTGGACATCCCAAATACGCTCAATCCAATCCACCTTGTATCACCTGACGTCATATATATTTAGGGCTTGTGAAGAAGAGACAGAGAGAGAGAAACCATCCACTAGAACCGAAGCTTCGTTGGTGTAGAAGTCAAAGATGACCATGCAAGAGTTTGAACCTTTGAACTAAAATATAAGCATAAATATCTGATTGTTCCAAGTTGGGTATGCTCCCAAACCCAATCACTGGACGGGCACTGTTGGAGCGACTGAGGAAGCATTCGGAATCGCAACGAAATTATCCTTCAGTTCGGCAGAGTCTTTCTAATCATAAAATTGTTTTATAAAACAACTTTTTTTTTAAGTAATTATGTAATGACAATCATAATACTGAAAGCTATTAAAGAACTCCTCATATATACACTTCAACCTAGCTTTCTTTTGAAAACTTTCTTAACATTCCTAAGTGCCTTACTTATCCAAAAAAAAAAAAATTCCCAAGAATGGGACACGCGTTCACGGCGTGTCCGTGTCGTGTTCGCGCAATGCTTAATATTCAAAAAATTAAAAAAAATTCAGACACGTTTTTTGGCGTGTCCGACACCAGTCGGGCGTGTCCGGCACATGTTGGTGTCCGACATGAATTCTTTGCCCTTTTAGGCATGTCCA